>JBBYHO010044108.1:0-10330 GCA_038382025.1 Adansonia gregorii
TTTTAATTCAATAGCCTTTTCCATCGATTATTGCAGTCATTATTGGTTTAGCTTGAGTAGGGAGTGGGTTAGCCCCTGCATTGGGTCTAAGACCTTGCTTAATCTTGATCACTCTTCTTTAGTAAACCTTACACCTTTTTTTTTTGAAAGAAGTGCAATTCTTAATGGAGTGGCCTTGCACTCTTGCATGGTATCCATAATAAGCATTCTCATCATACCATTTAGGGTATAGTGGTGATCTTGGGTTCATAAATACTGAAACCACTAGTTTTCCTGCTAATAAGCGAGAGTAGATATCTTTATATAGATAAGGAAGTGGTTTAAAATGATCCTTTTCTCAGAAGGCTTGTTGGTTCTTCGAAGCTCTTGTATTATGCATATTGCAGGGTTATACATTTTGGGCTACATTTTGCATGAGTTTTGGTGCAAAGCTCATTGTAAAAGCAAACTCAATAATGTGGATTGGTTACGACGCTGATGAGTAAGGATAAAACCCATATTTAACATGCTTAGGAAGTACATAGTCTGTGTTGGATGTAGACTTTGATAAACCTATCATGGTTCTCGACTATAGCATTCACTTTCCTTTCTTTACCTTTATTTGTTATCTTTTTGACTTATATAGATGCTTTTTGGATAGATATCCTACTACCATTGATGGCATTCTCAATCATTTCACTCGATATCAGTAAAGTTTTTTGTGGCGCTTCCTACTATCCTTTCATAGTAAGGAGCTCATAAAGTGCCAACAAACATAAATGTCATTTCTTTTTTAATTAGAGAAGGGTGAACTTGAGCTGCCTCTTCCCTCTATCTCTGAGCATACTATCAAAAACTCTCAAAGGAGTTTTTCTCCATGTTCATGAGAGAAAGATGATCTAGAACCTAATCAAACACAAGCTTATACTATTTAAAGAATGCACATGCCAAGTTTACCCTTGTTTGAATTCTTACAAGATAAAGTCCTATGTACTATTAAAGGGTAGCCTCAGTCAGACTATCTTGGAAGCAATGGATCAGTAGCTTTTTATTCTCTTCACGTCCTGTCATTTCATGACAATACATGTGAAGATGGGTAATAGGGTCAGTAGTCCTATTGTATTTTTCAAAATAGGTCACTTTAAACTTGGGTGGGATAACAAGGCTCAAAACTAGCCTTAATGACTTTCGGTTTATGATTCCAAATTTGTTACTTCCTTCCACAGCTCGAAGGTGTTTCTCTAATGAGTGAGAATTGTCCAAGTCTTTATCATTTTCTGAGGGCCTCTTTGTTTTCTCTTGCTCCATGTGCTTATCAAGGTCCAGGAATATAGGCCTTGATGGTGAAGAGTCCGCACCTTGAAATCCTTGATTTAATTGGGACACTATTGCAGAATTGGTAGAAATAAATGGCTGAGATGGTAGGATTTTCATCACTAGAGGGTGTTGCCCATGTAGTGCCCTTTCTTGAGAATTGATGGCCTCAGTACCACCAGTCAAATTGCTCTTCAGGTGGGTTAGTTCTTTCCCCATCTCAACTATGCTTATTTGCCCTTTTTCCGTTAATGCATTGGATAACAATTTAGTTAGCTCATCGATCTATGCTTGAAGTTCCTCATTTTTACAAAATGCCTACTCTTAGGACTCTCTGTACATGAGTTTGAGTCTTTCGATGCTGGCCTGGTGATTGTTTTGCATCGCTTTTTGATAATTACATGTTGTACCAATAGTGAACTATAGATTCTATGTTTTGGATCACTTTCACTTTAAATTATTTTCAGATTAGGCCCTTTATGGTATGTTCATGCATATGCAATGAGGATGAATAAATAAAAACCATTAAAGGATTAGGTTAGTTATGCAAATGCAAAGAAGGCAATTGGATAAAAAGATAGCTCCACTAATAGCTTCTTTAATTAAAGTAATGAAATGTCTTAATTACATGTGATTACATTCGAAAATGCCTAACACAGTTACATTTCTTGATTACATGGTCCAAGAAGTATATTAACTCTTGTTCATGGGCTCCAATGGGCAAGATATCATGTGTTAGGGATTGAGCTACATCCATTGTGTTCTTAACCTGCAATTAAACTACCTAGATCTACTCTATAAGGCAGTGATGATGGTCCTGATGGCATGCATGATCAACCACTTAAAGCCATTTTTGCTCTTGTTGTTCAAAGGCTCTCACTAGATCAAATCTTGGACTCAAGCCTCTAATCGTTCATTCCTTCTTTGATAAGTTAATGCAAGAGCCTGGACTCTAACGAGCTGCTCTCTATTGGCCTTAGTAGTTTTTCTCTATTGGTGTAGTTCCTTCTTGAGAGTAGTAATTTCTGTCCTCCATTCGATCGATGACTTTCTAAGCTTTTAGGTTGCTTGCTTTGTTAAGGGTCGCATAGTCTTTTTTCATGCTCTCAATATCGTCCTTAATGTGGTTTTTCTCCTTGATAGCCTTGCTTATCTCACCATCCCTGAATTAGAGATCCATTTTCAATTAATTATTTTCCTCTTTTAATCGAGTAATCTCCTTGGCAAAGGTTTCCTTCTCTTGTTTGAACTTTCACTTGAGCAATTCAACCTTCAAGAAAAGCTCACCAACCGGTGTCCTAATATTAGACAAGGGCACAACGTCATTAATACAACAGATTATCATATCCTAGGGTCATACTACTTCCTTTCTAATATCCTTCCATTTAACATGTTTGTTTTCATGCTTGAAAGGCTAGCTAGACTTTTGACTTATAGTTAGGTCACCATAATTGAAATCCTACAACTGTAGGTCTTAGATGAAGGGGATGAATTAACAACACTGGAATTATCGAAAAAAGGGCATAGCTAGTACTTCCCCATAATCCCATGAGTAGTACACAGTTGTAATCTCCGTATCAATATATGACCGTTTGTGAGAAAAACTAAGAGGCCTTCCATGTTACCTCCTTCCCCTTGAGGTTCCAAAATTTTTGGACCTATTGTTCTTCAAATTTGTCTTAAGGCCATTCCTTCTTAAGTACCTTAGAGATAGGGTTAAGCTGGGTAAGAAGTAGTGTGATGTCTTTCTTTTTTCTAGGCTAAAGTGATTGACAAGCCAAATATGAAAAAGCGGTGCACATCCGGTGAAATAGCCCATTCCTATTTTCTTACAAAAATTAAAAGCTCGAAAAGTTTTAACAAGGATGGCCGATGCAGGATTAATGTTATAGCACAAGCAAGAAAAGACATCTGCTACCGTGGCTTCAACATAGCCTAGTGTATTTAGGAATATAACTAGATCGTATATTGCCAAAGCATAGATATCTTGGATTTTTTAATGTCAATGATATTCGCCATTACTTCTCTTAAACTAGCCTATAAGATGTATTCACTATTCCTATTTGTTTTGTTATGACTTTTAATCTAAGACTCTAGTACCCCAAGGATTTGAGCCAATCTTTTATTGAAGGTTGGAGGATTCAACACTTTGTAGTATATCCTATCAACCTTTACCTTTTCAAGGTTGAGTAATACAGTGTATTCATCAACTGTGGGGATTAAGTCTTCATGATTGAAAGTGAAACACTGGTATGCTAGATTCCAAAACTAAGAGGCCACTTGCAACAAACTAATATCTAAATGAACTTGAAGTAGAAGAGCGACATCTCCATATCTCTTAGTAATGATTCTTTTTTAGTACTGTCCTAATTAGTTCATATGATCCTCAAATTTTGCCAATGACTTTGATGGTACCTTATCTTGATCCTTTCATGCACTACTAAGGCATGCCTCAGTTTTAGAACATCCCCATCTTCACACTATCGGCACTCTGACCATGCTTGAACTTCTTCAAAGGGCTTTAACTCTGAAATGGACTATTGCTCCATGACAGATGTCCCTTGGTGAACACTGATCTAATAAAGCCAATTGTTCCATGATCATAGTAATTATGATGAAATGATACATGGTGAAAAGAAAAGGAAAAAGAGAATAAGTTAGTAACAAATACAAAATAATACATAAAAGATAAGGAAATGAAAGAATAGCAGCAAAAATGTATCACAAAATTTGCCTTGAGAATATATGGTATGATACATAAGGCAAACACGATGAACATAAAGGTGGAGGCATTAAACAGGTAGCATACCAGTATGTCCATGTTAAAATTGCCTTTTCATGAAGCAACACGATACCTCGCGATGACTAAGATTGACCGTTTAAACGATAACATTCATTCATCACCATTTACGTTAAGTGATTGTTCGAGCAACATGATGGCTTATTTCTATCAGATATAACTATTTCAAGATGGCATTACAGGTTATGGCATTCACTTTTCCTTACCCATTTATTAAAGAGGATTTGCCACCAAGCATAATGGCATGGCCTAAAAGAATGATCATGAATGTAAAAGACAAATGTGATAGCAACGTTTACCCATCATCGCTCGTGTAACCCATGGTATACAGGAGTAAAGGTAAGGAATGTTTCCCCGAATGACCCTAATCTTCAGGTTATTCTAGCAGCATCTGGTATGGCTTAACATGGTTTAACTTGTAGGGTTCACTATATAGGTTTAAGTTGATAGCTACTTTGATATCCGAATTGCTCTTCTGTCTACTAAGAACAATGAAGGCACCCCATCCTAGGCCCATCACGGGTTCGGCAAAATAGGTTTGATCTGATGGATGTATTTCCTTACACAAATACGGATAGGTGCTTATGAGAGACATAGGTTATTTACATCCTAGAAGGTCTTCCCATATCTATGTGAAAGGTTACTCATAATGGCAAATGGCTCACTTCCTTCTAATAATTAGGATATGAACCATATGATGGTGTATGGTGGGAATCTAGTGCAAATGCAAATGCACAGTGTGTGTCGGGGAAACAATCAAACCTTTTTGTTTCACTCCCATATTACCATATTTATTCAAATCAATATTTATTTGGGCACAAATAATCCCTAACAATCATAAGATAACAACATAAACAATAAAGATTAGTAGGCAAAAATAAAAAGGAATTATATCTAAATAATTATGGAGACCAAAAAACCAAGAATCGAGTGAAAAATAGCTAGTTATAGGCTTAACTCACTAAAATGGTCCCTAGTGGAGTCGCAAAGCTATCACCACGTGCTTGGCCTTTAAAACTTCAGATGACCTGAAAGGCATAGCATGCCTGAATTAAAAAGAAATTATGGTTGGTTATGGTCGAGCCTTTAAGCTATCCCTTGATTGAGATTTTGATTAGGTGTGATAACATAAAGGGAATAGAGATTGTCAGACGAGTCACTCATCCAACTGGTCTTAGATGGCCACCATGAAGTAGCCATAAACTTGGAATTGCCACTGATTATTTTAGGCTGGGCAAGATCGGATGCCTTTTGAACGCAATATTATGAGTTATGAAACTTGAAACACTGATTTTAAGGTCTATGAGGTCCAGAGATTCATTGATTGGGCTCGAGAGTTGGTTACATGCAGGGAAGGACTAGCATCCCCATGACGCCCGAATCGGTTCCTACTAACCATAGCTTAATTTGGTCTCAGTAAAATCATTTCCATTTGGTCCCACTTTAGATATAATCCTCTTTTAATGCAGAAAGTTTTAGAAAATGTAAATCTGAGGGTTTTTTTATGAAAGAAAATTAGATCACCTATGCGCCTCAAAGGTGTAAGGAATATAGGGATTTTCTATGAAAACGATATCTAGATTGGATTTTAAAAAAATTGAATGTTTCGTATTAGGCACCGAAGAGATACCAACATGAAACATCACCTTATAAATTTTATTGGAAAACAAATTTTAAATATGAATGCACAATAACACTAAGAAGGGAAATAAGTTAGTAAGGTAAAAAATGAGAAATATAATAATATCATAAACAAGCAATCACAAACAAAAGAACACAAAAATAGAAGGGCAATCGAAATGTATCTTATAATTGCCTTTGATTATTGAAGAATAACCGAGATAACAATTTTAGAAACCGATCTGGATTCAATGGTAAAAAGAACAAAGACGATTTTTATTAAAATAGTTTGAGGCATCCAAAATAGAGAAAATTTTCATTTTTTGAGGTAAAAGCAAGGTTAGAGTATCCCCTTCGTGAGGTTGGGTTGGAGTATCTCCTAAAATAAAGTTATGAAAATAGTTAAGATTAAAGTGAAAATTTGGATTTTAATGGAAAAAGAGGGTCGGAGTACCCCTTTTGAGTAATAGGGTTAGAGCATTCCCAAAGTTAGGAAAATATTTAGGAACAAAGAGAAAATTTAAATTTTTTAATTAAAAATAGGGTTAGAGTATCCCCTTTGGAGTAATGGAGTTAGAGTATCTCTACTACTGAAAATTTTAATATGAAATCCAATTTTTCATATTTTAGTCTTGATCCAAGTTAAAATGGGTTGATATTGTTGGGAAATCTACTAGGCACATTTTCGAGACATCCGAACGTCTCGATAAAAAGGGATTCAAAAATTAGGTTGAAAATATGGGACAGCATCGTGTCATCTCCATTTTTGGATTTTATTCAAGCCCATCCGAAGACTTCAGAGGGTAAATAAGGTACCGTTGGAAAGCTAACTGACAAGGTTTGATATAAAAATATTCCCAAAATTCTAGAAAATCACTTTCTAGGCAAAATTAATTTTTAAAGTTAGGTTCATCTTAGCACTGGTAGCATGTACAATAAGAAGGGCATGATGGATTTCGAAAACCCATTCTAAGTTGATCTGGGATTGTTAGATTGTAGATAATACCTTTCCAAAAAGGAAATTTTATGGACCTTTTGGAAAAAATATTTGGAAATTTCATAAAAATCAATGGTGGGCCATAATGGCCCTAAACAGAATGTTACGTGCTAGTTCTAGGGGTTTCAAATAGTAAAGGTTTGAAAAATCATAACCCCTTCATCCAGGATGATTTAAGGTCAAATAGGGCACCATTAGAAAGATAATTCGATGCCCTTTAAAGGAAAAATATTAGGACAAAGGAAATACTTTGCGGCTAAAAAATGACTTGTCAAATTTAGACTATAGTGTTGCCAATGCCAAAACATAAGGATTATTCGATGTTTCAATTTTTTAAAGATAGACCTCGGGTCTAGGATGTTTGAACGTCTGCGATAGAAAGTAACACCAACTTTACAAGTTTATTCCATAATCTTAGAGTAGTTTGGGACAATAGAACAACCCATTGACCATGTTACCAAAACTAACACGAGGCTCAAGATCAAGGATTAATACTAAAAAGGATTTTCTTTTTTCTTTGAAAAATGAACTTATCTCACCATGAGTACAAATCTAAAATGTTAATTTGTCCCCAAGATTAGGAGACCAATTTGATGAAAACAATAAACCCATGCCAGTCTTTATCTATTGAAGGTAACATGAACTTAACTTGGGGATGTTTCTAAAAATCAGTTTGTAAGAGACAATCAAGCATTTTAGTGGAGATATCATGAATAAAATACAGCACATACAAAGATAAACATGGATTAAACATGCAAATAAACAAAGATGACATTTTAACATGGAAATGGGTGACATAGATGCAAGAAGATGACAAATAGGGTGCATGGAGATGATATAAACATGTTTATACAAAGGAGTGGATGTTAGAGTTGTTAAGACAGCATTTTTATATCATGACCCTCTTTAAAAAATAAGAAAAATATTTGAACATACTAAGGCACATTAAGGTGACCATTTAAATATGAAATGGGCATGTGAATATCAAAGGAACATGGCAAAAGGTGCATGAAAAGAGGTTGTATGATAATGAAATAAGCATGGTGAGCATATATCTAACAACATCAAGGTGTCAAGAGGGTCATTAAGATCCTAGTACTACTGCAACCAAGGCAACAAAGATGCATAGGAATATTAAGAGGGTCATGGCATCATGAAGGTTCACTAAAATGAAATGGATGATGAAAATAGAAAATATATTGGACAAGGTAAAAAATACACCAGCAAAGGCTTAAAGTTTCTTCGTTCTTTAAAGCGGTAACTTTAAGCTCAGTTCCTTCCTTTTTTTTTTTGCTAATGTTTAGCAAGAAAAGGGTGAAAGGAAGAAGCTTTTTGGTAATATGGTTGCTGATAAGGTGTTTTGAGGATGAAAGCACATGAAAGGTTGAGTTTTTAAAGGTGTTCTAGTCATGGTTTTAGGGAACTACGAGAATGGAGGTTGGTTGAGGGTGAAAGGTAGTGGAATAGTAAATTTTTGGAGCTAAAGTTGCTGGAAAATTTGTAGGAATAGATGGAGAATTTTTTGGGATAGCTGGAGAGCTTTTTTAAGAGCTAAGTTTTATTTTTTTAAGATGGTTGTTTGTCTCTTGATTCGAAGCTCAACTCCTCCGTTTAGAAGACAATGCAAAGGGCATTTTTGATTTTTCCCTTCTGCACCAGGGGACATCTCCAGCTGCCATGCTCAGTTGACTCTCTTCTTATTGGTTTTGCCATGCTAAGCAAGGAGGCAGAAAGGCTGTGACCGGTTGCAACTAGAGATATGCCTACCATACCCTCTTACACCTATATATCTTATAAAAGTGACCTTTGTCATTAATTGTTTAGGCTCTAAATATTTGTTAGAATCTGTTAATGAACCCATAATTGAGGTTTGCAATGTTTTATGATAGTTTCTTCATGTAAAACATGTTTAAATCAGGTTTTCAAAGGTTGAAAAATGGCTTAAACTGGGAAAAAATGCCTTGGTGTATCGATACAAAACTTATTGTATTGATACACAAGGTACTTTTTGCTCTTGAGTATCGATACAATGAGTTGTGTAACAATACTAAGAGCAAAAAGTGTTTCTAGCCTCTAGAATTAGAAGCCAGTATCGATACTCCATGCATTTGTATCGATACTCATGCTTGTATATAGATACATTTTGCCAAAAATCATAATTTTAGCTACTACCAAGGTCTATATTGATACAAACATACCAGGTATCGATACCACACCTTGGGTATCAATATGAAACCCTCCTGTATCGATGCCATATGTGAAAATTCAAGTTTTTCACACCTTAAAGGCTTCATATCAATCCTTGCGCCAGAATATAACCTGTACATACTTGTGGCTTCCCAATTTACCTCAACTTGGTCACAAATAATGGTAAATTGATTTGTGTATTCATTTGAATAACCTTGGTGACACCATGAATAGTGGTCTTTGATGCCTCATTTTTTTATTTTTTTAATACGGCCTTGGTGACACAACCCCTGGTAGTCATCCCTCAATTTTTATGTCTATTTTTTGATTTTATCATTTCTTACCTAACTCCTAGGATGCTAAAAATTGGTTCAGACAAAATGATGTGTTTACACATATTATTTAGGATAAAGGGGTTCAAGGGAGGAATATGTGTAGAAGCAACAACCTGATTCTGAAACAAAAAAAAAAATACAATTCTTTACAGGTCAGTGGGATTGAATCGAATTTGTTCCTTTGTAGTCTCTTTTAGTATTGACACCAAAAGATGACAGGATAATATTAAGAAAACCAATAGGGTTGGAGATTTGTATAGGTGTGGAGTTGGGCATCTTTGCTTCACTTAGGTAAATAAAGTAGGGATTGAAATCTTCATCTAACAGTAGACTCAAACTAGCCTTTAGGTCTTCAAATGCCAAAGGTTGGGTTGATGGTATTGGTAACTCTTAGGGATCACCTAGAAGATCTTTGACGATTTTTATCAACATGAATAATTGTTCCTTTATCTTTCAAATCTTATGCCTCATTCCTCTAATTATTCCCTTCAAGGTATTTGTTTGTGCTTCCAATCGATCTCATAAACTCTAATTTTCTAGATTTTTCGAGGATGATATTGCTGATGGGCAAATTTCATCTTTTATCATACGTAGATCCTTGACCAATTTTGCTAGCCTATCAAGCAGATTTTTCTATCCCATGGGCTTTATGATCATGCTCGTTTTGGTTGACTTTAACTTGCTAATCCTTGCCTCAAAATTATCGTCCATTTCTTAATCCTTAAAATCCAATAAATGGAATACATTTATCATATTATGGTATTATGAACAAATGAATGTGTGAATCATAAATATGTAAAAATCTTTGCATGAATTTAGAAATTTTTTATGGGATACGAATGTCACGCAAAAATTGAAAAGGAAAAATCCTAAAACTATTTTTTCTCTTTTCTTTAGTTGGCTTCAACGCTTCAAAAATTTGATAAATCTAATTTTGATTTTGATATTTTTCATTTTTCACTTTTTATTTTTTCATTTTTTTGCTCTCTTCCATTTTGTGTGTCTTTTTTGTTTTTTTTTGAAAGAGAGATTCATGTTTTTTTTCCTTATTTTTTTACTTAAGAAAGAATTCATGAAGTCCATTTTTTTGTCACAAAA
>JBBYHO010044130.1:0-10329 GCA_038382025.1 Adansonia gregorii
GATCAAATGAAAGGGATTCAATGCTAGGCCTAAAAATGAATCTGATAGAAAATAATTCAATGAGAATAAAAATTAAAAGATTTGAATAGTTCTGTGTCTGAGAAATAATAAGGGTTAGGCTTTCTAGGTTAGAAATGTTAAAGATAGACAAGCTTAGAGGCAAATGGGAATTTTCTTTGGCTAGGCTTTCTAGGTTAGAAATGTTAAAGATAGACAAGCTTAGAGGCAAATGGGAATTTTCTTTGGCTACTAGTTTAGCTTCCCATTAAATTTTTGGGCAAAATTTTTTGGGTCTTGTTATTTTCCTTCCTCTATTAAAGTATACTATTCAAGTTGGTTCAGGTCAAGCTTTTCACTGCCTAAGGCTTGACCTGTTTAAAAAAATGGGCATTTTATTTTGTCCAAACTCATTTTTCAGCTTAGCATTTTTGCCCAAACCCTCATAAATATCAGGTATTCCTTTAGCTTGAGCAGATAGCTTGGCTCTTGAATAGGTTTAAACATCACCTATGCTACGCAAAAAATTCCAATCCTTGAAAACATCTTCCCCAATCATGAGAACATTTAAAGTTGTTGCATTTATATCATAGTTCTCCAATGATTTGATACTTTATATATCTAAACAAATTTGTAAATTTTAAAAAATTACTTAATAAATGGAATAATTATTTTAGGATTACAGACTTATTCAGCCATATATTTTAGTTCGATTTTTAGTTTGGCACCTAAAAAAAATTATCAACTTGATATTTGAACTTTCATTCCATCATGCATGTTGGCTCTCTAGACTAATGCCATTAAGATAATTCTGATTTGGTAGGAAACAACCAATGAAAGCTTGACACATGGCAAAATATCATCACAAAAAAATTATAAAAAATATTAAAATATTTAAAAAAGCTTTTGGAAATTTTTTTATGCTGAAGTGGCATTTTTGTTACTTGTCAAGTTCTTATTAGTTGTTTTATGTCATGTTAGCATTGAACTAACGGCGTTAATCGAAAAGGCCAATATGTAGAATGAAACAAAAATTCAAGTACTAAATTGACAATTTTTTTAAGTACCAAATTGAAATTGAGATAAATTACAAGGGCTAAATGAATATTTAATCCATTATTTTAATATTTTAGTAATTTACCATTTTTATAGCAAATACTCAATAATGATAAGTAATGAAGATTAGATGATCAATAATTTATAGACATGAAAATTTTAGATATGATATAGTTACATGGCACATAAATAACACATGATATATAAGATAATATCATGATCTTGTTAATTAATTAGATTGTGATTAAAGAAAAAATAAGGGAAAGTCTATTTTCCTTCTCTATACTTTAAAGTTTTGACAGATAAGCCCCTATTGTGACACTTATATCTCCTATATTCCTTAAACCTTCTACCACAGCGTACTTCTATTAAATTTTATTATGAAATGACAATTTTACCCCTTTACCCCATTTAATATTACAAACCTAACTTTTTCCCCTCTTTTTATGCCTATTGATTTTTTTTTCTTCTAAATCAGTTTGCTTCACCTTTTAAATCAAACACTAACTTTTGAATTAAAAGGACCACTAGCAAAGTCTTTAAAGCCTAGGACCATTTTGCCACTTGGTTCATTGTTGGCTAACAAAAGGTAAGTTTTTGTCTTCCATTATCTTGAAATTATTAAATTTTTTGGTTATTTAAATGTTATGGGTTTAGGGTGAGAATAATTAGTTTAAGGTTTATTGTATATTTGTTTGAAAATAGAGGTTTAGAGATAAAAAATGATTGATTATTTCATGGGTTTTAAATTACTTGGTTTAGGGTAGTTTTTACATGTATAGGTTTTGCATGCTACAAGGGTTATGTTCGAAATAGTTTTTAATTAAAATTAAATTTACAATTGTGAATTTCTTAAAGTATTTGCTTGTTTTGCTATAGGGTTCTAATGGGTTTTAATGGATTGACTTTGAATTTTTTCTATAAGGGTTACTTTAGTCAAAATCTAAAATTTATATATGTGAGAGATGTAAGAATTATAAAGGATATCGATACTTTCATATTACAGCTTGCTTGTAGCATTTGTGAGCATTAATATGACATCACTGAGTATAAAAATGAATTTTTACGTACTTGGATTTAGGTTAAAAATGGTTTAGTAAGAATTTAAAGTGACAATGATGTACTTATAATGTTAAAGTTTTACAAGAATGCAAAGAATTGTAATGTATACAGTGTTAGCCATGATTATGATTATAAGATTGTTGTTTTTGATAAATCTGAATAACTCATAATGCAACCTATTTATGTATTAACATTAAAAGAAGAAGGTGACTTAGATGTAGCTATTGAAGGAGACAAAGATGTACAAAAGATAGTTGAGATGGATGATGGCCTTTATATGAAAAATGACCCAAGAGTTGCAACACAGTTAGAAGAGCATCCACCATATTTTGTTAATTTGGTGACGAAGAGCAAGAAGATGCAGATGGAGCTGAATTAGGTGGCAGATAGGATGATAAGGAAAAGGGTTTAGATGAGGTTGAACTAGATAGTAGGGAAGAAAAGAATTTAGATGGTTTTGACTGGGATGATAAAGAAGAAGTGGATATGAATTTTATACAATCTAGTGAGAGAAGGTAGAAAGTATATATGCTGAGGAACAAGAAACCGAAGGATGAAGAGGCTAAAGATAAGGAAGAGGATATAGGCAGAGAAGAGGTTATAGGTGGAGAAAAGGGTGCAGATAGGGAAAAAGGTATGAAGGTAGAAAGTAGATATAGTAAGGAACAAGTAACTATAAAGGGTGAAAAAGCTAAAAATAAGGAATAAGGTATAGGTGGGGAAAATGTTATAGGTGGGGAAATGGTGCAGATGAGAAAGAGGGTGCAGATGGGGAAGAAGATACAAGTAGGAAAGAGGGCGATGGAGATGTAAAGGTGAAAACATATAAAGGTAAAGATCATAGAGTATAGTTTGACATAAATGATGATTTTAATGAGGTTTTTTTAATAGGCTAATGATTTGGAGTCTTTAAATGGGTCAGATGATGAAACCAATATACAAGGTAGCAGATTCCCCTCTATCTAATCTTAATAGTGATAATGTTGAATGAGTAGTTAGGATGAAATTTGCAAATGGGCAACAGTTGAGAGTAGCCTTGAAGAATCGGTGCATATAAGGGGGTTATTATGGACACCTCATTTTGTCAAGACTAGTTTTTGGTATCTTAGGAGGTAGATGAAATATGACAAAATTAAAAATATATAAATAAAGTTAAAGGACGATGTCACCTGACGAAAAAGTTCTTGGGAAGTTCTAAAATGCTTATGGGATGTATTAAAGAAAATGTAAAAACGAGACATCAAATGCCCCTTTTCATGGTGTTACCAAGGTTATACACAAAACAATTTCCCATTGTTTATGACCAAGTTGAGGCAAATCGAGAAGCCCCAGGTTCATACAAGTTTTATTAGGGTGCAAGTATTGATATGAGGCATTTACGATGCAAAAAACTTGAATTTTCACATATAGTATTGAAACAAGAAGGTTTGGTATCGATACCCAAGGTGTGGTATTGATACCTAGCATGTTTGTATCGATAAAGACCTTGGCAGTAGCTAAAGTTGCGATTTTTGGCAAAATGTATCGACACACAAGCATAAGTATCGATACAAATCCATGAAGTATCGATGCTGGCCTCTAAGTCTCAAGACTGGAAACATTTTTTGCTTTTAGTATCGATACATAACTCATTCTATCAATACTCAAAAGTAAAATGCACCTTGTGTATTGATATAACATGTTCTGTATCGATATGCCAAGGCATTTTTGCCTAGTTTGAGCCATTTTTTAGCCTTCAAAAACCCGATTTAAACATGTTTTTACACCAAGGAACTATTATATAACATTGCAAACTTTAATAATGGGTTCATTAATGGATTCTAACTAATTTTTGGAGTCTAGACAATTAATGACAAAGGTCACTTTCATAATATATATGGGTGTAAGAGGATGGTAGGCATATCTCCAGTTTGCAAGCTTTCACAGCCTTTTTGCCTCCTTACTCAGCATGGCAAAACCAATAAAAAAAAAGTCAACCGAACATGGCAATTAGAGATATGCCTTGGTGCAGAAGAAAAAATAAAAAAGTGCCCTTTGCATTAATGAGGGGCTGAACCAGAAAAAAAGGGAGGACACAACCAGCTATCTCAAAAAAAATCTTTTAGCTATCAAAAAGCTCTCCAGTAATCCTAGAAAACTTTCCGTCTATTCCCATAAATCTTTCTGCAACTCTAGCTCCAAAAGTTCACCAAAAACACTAACCCATTGCTTTTCACCTTCAAACAACCTCCACTCTCGTAGCTCCCTAAAACCATAGCCATAACACCTTTAAAAACTAAACCTTTCACATATTTTCATCCTCAAAACACCCCGTGAGCAACCACATTATTGGAAAGCTCCTTCCTTTCACATAAAGAATAGCAAAAAGAGGGAAGGAACTGAGCTTAAAGTTATTGCTTTAATGAAGGAAGAAACTTTAAGCCTTTGCTAGTATATCTTTTACCTTGTCCCATGTATCTTCTATTTTGATCATACATTTCATTTTAATGAGCCTATCATGATACCATGACCTTGATGTTATGGGATATATAAACTCACCATACTTCATTTTCATCATTGCACAGCCTCTGTTTATGTATCTTTTGCCATGTATTTTCCATATTCACATATACATTACATATTTAATTGGTCACCTTGGCATGTTTTAGGTATGTTCAAACATTTTCTTGTGTTTTAAGGAGTCTCATGAAATAAAAATCCTATCTTGACAACTTTATCTTGACAACTTCAATATCCATCGCATTGTTCAAACATGTTCATATCATTTCCATGCACTTTATTTGTCATCTTATTACATCTATGTCACCCATTTCCATATCAAAATGTCATCTTTGCATGTTTGCATGTTTAATCCATGTTTATCCTTGTATTTACTGTATTTTGTTCATGATATCTTCATTAAAATGCTTGCATGTCTCTTACAAACTGATTTTTTAGAAAACTCCCTAAGTTAAGTTCATTCTACCTTTAATAGATGAAGAATATCATGGACTTCATTAAATTGGTCTCTCAATCTTGGGGATAAATCAACATCAGCTCTAGATTTCATGGTGGAATATGTTTATTTTTCAAAAAAAAAGAAGAAATCCTTTTTAGTATTAAACCTTGATCTTGAGTCTCATGTTTATTTTTATGACATGGTCCAGAGCTTGTTCCATCATTCCAAACTACTCCGGGATTGTGGATTAAACTTGTGAAGTCCTTTTTACTTTCTGTTGTAGACGTTCTACGTCCTAGGCCCTAAGTCCATCTTCGAAAAATAGAAATATCGAATAATCCCCCCCGTTTTTGATTTGGCAGCACTATAGTCTGAATTTGAAAAAAAAATTTCGAGTGACAAAATATTTCCTTGGATTTTTCTAATATTTTTCCTTTAAAGGGCATCAAATTACCTTTCTAACAGTCTTATTCGCCCTCAGATCATCCCTGACGAGGGAGCTATGATTTTTCAAACCTTTGCTGTCTAAAACCACTAGAACCAAGCACACAACATTTTGTTTAGGTCAGTTGGACCCATCAAATGATTTTTACAAAATTTTTAGATATTTTTCCCAAAAAATTCACAAAATTCTCTTTTCAGAAAGGTATTATTTACGATCTAATGATCCCAGATAAACTTAGAATGAGTTTTCAAAACCCATTATGCCCTTTTAATTGTACATGCTGTCAGTGCTGAGATGAACCTAATTTTAAAAATTGATTCCGCCTGAAAAGTGATTTTCTAGAATTTTCAAAATATTTTTATATTAAACTCTGTCGAGTTACCTTCCCAATGGTACCTCATTTCCCCTCTGAAATCTCTAGATGCACTCGAACAAAATATGGAAACAGAGATGACATGATGTTGTCCCCTGTTTTCAACCTAATTTTCAAATCCCCTTTTATCGAGACATTCGGATGTCTAAAAAATGTGCCCGATTGATTGCCACCACAATATCAACCCTTTTTGACTCGGATCAAGACTAAAATACAAAAAATAAGATTTCATATTAAAATTTTTGCTAGTGGAGATACTCTAACTCCACTACTCAAAGGGGATACTCCAACCTTTTTTTTAATCAAAGTTAAATTTTTTGCTCATCCCTATATGTTTTTCTAATTTGGGGATACTCTAACCCCACTACTCTGAAGGGGTACTCCAAACTTGTTCTTTTTTAAAAAATAAAAAATAAAAATTTTTTATTCCTAGCTATTTTCATAACTCTATTTTAGGGGACACTCCAACCCTACTTCTCTAAAGGGATACTCCATCCTCTTTTTTACCTTAAAAACTTAAAATTTGCTCTCTTCCAAATACCTAAAACATTTTTTATAAAAATTCTCTTTGTTCTTCAAATTACCACTGAATCCAAATTGGTCTCTAAAATTGTCATCCCTATTATTCTTCAATAATCAAAGGCAATTATGAGGTACATTTTGATTGCCCTTCCGTTTTTATGCTCTTTTGTTTATGATTGCTTGTCTATGATATTATTATATTTCTTACTTTTCGCCTCACTAACTTGTTTCCTTTTGTCGTGATATAATTCATATTTAAAATTTATTTTCTAATGAAATTTACAAGGTGATGTTTCTTGTTGGTGCCTCTCTAGTGCCTAATATGAAACATCCAATTTTTTAAAATCCAATCGGAACGTCGTTTTCATAAAAAATCTCTATGTTCTTCACATCTCTGAGGCGCATAGGTGATCTAATTTTTCTTAATAAAAAACCCCGGATTCTCAGTTTTCAAAATTTCATGCATTAAAGAGGATTATATCTATATAGAGACCAAATGGAAGCAATTTAATCGAGATCAAAGTGAGATATAGTTAGTAGGTACAAATTTCAGGCGTCGTGGGGATACTAGTCCTTCCCTGCATGTAACCAACTCTCGAGCCCAACCAACGAATCTCTAGACTTCGTAAAACTTGAAATCAGTGTTTTGAGTTTTTTAACTCATAATATTGTTTTCAATAGGCATCCGATCATGCCTAATCTAAAATGATTGATGGCGACTCCAAGTTTATGACCACTTCGTGGTGGCCATCCGGGCCTAGTTGGATGAGTGACTCATTCGATGGTCCCTATCCCCTTCATATTATCATCGCCTAATCCAAACCCCAATCAAAGGATAGCTCAAAGGCTCAACCACAACCCACCACCATTTATTCTTAAGTTGAGCATGCCATGCCCTTTGAATCATCTAAAGTTTTAAAGGTTAGGCACGTGGTGACAGTTATGATTATGTACTTTAAAAGAATGACATAAATAGAGTAACATTTCAGTGTAAGGTACAACCAACAACTTGAACATTCAAAGTGCATGCATTATTGGTTGGTGGACAAGCCACATTTCAGATAAAAACATTTAATTCATAGCATACCTACCCAAAAGAGAATAAGAACAGCAAGTCAACATCTGATTGGATCGCCATTAAAAAATTAGATGATTTTAGAGTAAACCTAAAGATAGGCATGTGAGTGTTATAAGACCAAATAATGAGAGATTTTGGATATGAAGTTCATCATAGAAGCTTATATAGCGCACGAAGGGTTACATTGAAAATTATTAAGGGTGATTGGGAGCAACAAATTAAGTAGATAAAGAAATATTTTTACCTTGTGATCAAAACAAATCTAGGCAATTCTGTTATTGTGCATGTTGAGCCACAACCATCAATCCAAGTCAATGGTTATATTCTGTTATTGTGCATAATTACTGGTTAAACCCCTGGTCAAAGAAGGAAAAGTTTACAGAAGATGAAACAACAGTTTTTAGCAATAGCTACTTCAAGCCATGCGTAACCGACTTTAATCCAACCTACTTTAGGCTAACCTTTTACAGCACCAGCATAGGCAATACCATATGCAACACCACAAGCACCAATATAGGCAGCAACTACTACACTAGGATTTTTAGGGCCTAGGATAAAAAATCATATGGTTAATGATAAATGCATAGTTTATATAATTATTTAATACATAGTTTATAGATTTGTCAAGCCTAACTATTTAAAATACATAGTTTAATAGAATTGTTAAATCCTTTTAGATGCATCTGGTAAGAGGCAAATCATGACTGTTTATAAGACCAAAGCCAACATGAGGACATATTTCTTGATTTTTTTGGCAAATCATATGGGTTTTAGAAAACTAAGGTAAATTTAAATTACATGATTGCTTTTGTTTTTGTTTTTGCACCTCTTCAATGTATCTTGGCAATACAAATGAAATAGTTATTCTAAGGTTGCCATTGATGTAGCTGATTTAAGCTGACTATTTTTGTAAATGGATATGATAATGTAATTGACAAAGCTTGATAGGTTGAATGTATTTACACTTTTCCCTTTAGCATTTGATGTGTCGTTGTATAATGGATATTGCTTTTAAATATATGAAAATACTATATTCATTCTACAGGTTGGCAAAAGTCATATTCATGACATATTAGCAAACTACATGTCAATATTCAAATACACTCAATATATTAAAAAAATTTCATTTCATAACAGTAAGTCCAAAACATTACAACTACATAATGCACCATGATAGCATTCATGTTATAACCTAATCCAACATCGTAAAAACATGTCCTAAAATTTAACTATTATGAAAATCATCATTAATATACCCTCAACTATTAAGGCAAAAATCACTCTCCAAAACCATTTCTCTCTTCCTTGATATTCCTATAAAATTAATTCAAGTTGTTTTTCTCTTTTACGTGCATCCTTGGTCAATTGTTGTACCTAGAGAATCTCTAATCTAATGTTCTCAATTTCTTATTTAGGTTCTTCTATCTTCTTTCATGCTTGATGTGACATTTCTCTATCACTTTGACAAGTTGGTCGTGTATCAACCTATCTAAAAAAACTTACATTTTAAACTAGACTAAATGAACTCTCATATCAATACCCATTTCCTAAAACTTTGATTTCAACCAAATAATCTGATAGTTTACCTTATAATTTGCACATTCATAAAACCTTCTTCCAAAATTATCTGATCTCCAGCATGGAGATAGATCTCTATAATCACAATTCCCATCCCATTTATTACAAGAAACAAATGAAGAGGAAGAAGATCCACTAAAATTTTTACTCATGGTTGCTCAAGTAAGAAATCCAAATGCTTAAGCAAGAAAACAAGTGATGAGGAAAAATCTGAATTTTTTTTCAAATTGAAATTTCAAAAAAGTAGAACTATTTAGGAGAAATCAAAGAGAAAATGAAAAAGTAATTTATTTTTTTTCAAATATATCAACCGAAAAGGATTATTATGTTATAAAAATAAGTTAGGGCATAATTTAATGTCATTACCTTCAAATGTCCAACAACTAAAATCACATGAGATATAAGTGTCACAAAAAAGTAAAAAAGGTTAAGTGTCACACAAGCAAAAGTACAAGAAGCAAATGAACTTTTCCTAAAAAATAAGTCTAGCAACCTAATTTTGTTCAGATCAAGCTTCAAGTCTAACATCAAGTCAAAATGTAGGTGTGGTTTTGATTTAACAATTTTTAATTTAAGTCTACTAATCCAATTTTTTTAAGAGAATAAGATTTCAATTAGGCTTGCTTTACTTATTTAAATAAGGTTTAAATTTGTAACAGTCTTTCCCCTAACTTATATAGAGTTTCACTTTTTAATTGGATTAGATGTTTAGTGAGTTTATTGGGCTTAGTTCACTTATGGATTAAATACTCATTTAGCCCTTATATTTTAGCGTTATTTTTAGTTTGATACCTAAAGAGAAAAATGTCAACTTGGTACTTATACTTTCATTATGTTATGCATACTGGCCTTTTAGACTAATATCATTAGTCAAACATTAACATGGCAAACAATAGCCAATGAGAGCTTGATATATGATAAAAGTGCCACATCATCATGAAAAAAAAGGAAAAAATTAAAAAATAAAAATTTTTTGAAAATTTTCTTTATGTTCACATGGCGCTGATGACATGTTATTTTGCCATATGTCGATCTCTTATTAGTTGTTAACTACCATGTAAGCATTTAACCAACAGTGTTAGTCCAAAGGGCTAACATAATAAGGTTGGAAATTGTTTTAGGTACTAAACTGAAAATCAAGCTAAAAAAAAGAGATAAAAAAATATTTAACCCTTATTTTATTCTTAAGCTATTAGGCTAGTTTTTTGAACTCTTGGACTTAAAGGTTTAAAGTAAGTTTCAACCAACTTGTGCATATTCTAAGCTTTCTCCATTAGCGG
>JBBYHO010044151.1:0-10327 GCA_038382025.1 Adansonia gregorii
ATCCAAAGCATCAATATCATGCATCCTAATGTGAAGAATATGATTGGAATGCCACTAACAAAAAGAATATAGATTATTATAAAAATCCAAGTTTGTCTTATTTCACGGATAAACTTTAATTATAAGGAAATGATGGAAAAAAAAAGCTTTTCTTACAAATCCAAAGCATTAATATTATGTATCCTGATTAGGAGAACATGATTATAGTGCCAAAACAAAAAGAATAGAGATTATTATGGCTATAGTAGTTTGTCTCATTTCACAGATAAACTTTGATTACAAGCAACATAGAGGAAAAAAAACATTTTTATGCTAAACCAAAGCAACAGTATCATTAATCGCATTGAAGAGACATGATTGTATTGCCCAACAACAAAAACAATGGAGATTATTATGAGTATCCAATTTTGTCTCATTTCACAAATCAACATTAATTATAAGGAAACTGGTAGAAAGAAAAGCTTTTCTTGCAAATCCAAAGCATCAATATCATGTATCTTGATAAAGATAACATGATTGAAGTGCCCAATGACAAGAAAATATAGATTATTACGAGTATCCAAGTTTATGTCGTTTTACAAAAAAATATTAATTTGAAGAAAAATGGTGGAAAGAAAAGCTTTTCTTGTAAATCCAAAGCATCAATATCATGTATCCTAACATGGAGAACATGATTGTGGTCCCCATTAGCAAAAAAAATTGAGATAGTTACGAGTATTCAAGTTTCACTTGTTCCACGAATCAACTTTGATTATAAGGAAAATGGTGAAAAGAAAAGCATTTCTTGCAAACCAAAAGCATCAATATCATGAATCCCAATATGAAGAACATGGTTGTAGTGCCTAATCACGAAGAAAAAAGAGATTAGTACGAGAATCTAGGTTTGCCTTATTTTATAGATGAATTATGATTATAAGGAAAAATTATGGAAAAAAAGTTTTTCTTGCAAATCCAAACCGTCAATATTATGGATCCCAATGTGGAGAACATGATTGTAACAAAAAGAATGGAGATTATTATGAGTATCCAAGTTTATCTCATTTCATGGATGAATTTTGATTATAAGAGAAATGGTAGAAAGAAAAGCTTTTGTTGGAAATCCAAGCATCAATTTCATGCATCCCAAAGTGGAGAACATGATTGTAGTGCTACTAACAAAAAGAATAGGGATTATTATGAGAATCAATATTTGACTCATTTCATGGTTGAACTTAGATTATAAGGAAAATGGTGGAAAGAAAAGCTTTTCTTGCAAATCCAAAGCATCAAGTCATGTATCCCAATATAGAGAACAAGGTTGTAGTGCCCAATCACAAAAAAAATAAAGATTATTACGAGAATCAAAGTTTGTGTCATTTCATGAGTGAATTTTGATTCTATGGAAAATGGTGGAAAGAAAAGATTTTCTTGCAAATCTAAACAACTAATATCGTGTATCCTAATATGGAGAACATGATTGTGGTGCCCTATCACAAAAGGAATGTAGATTGCTACGAGAATCCAAATTTGACTCGTTTGATTGACAAACTTTAAATATATGGAAAATAATGAAAAGAAAAGCTTTTCCTGTGAATCCAAAGCATCAATTTCGTGCATCCCAATGAGGAGAACATGATTATGGTGCCAATAACAAAGGAATGAAGATTATTATGTGTTTCCAAGCTTTTTTCATTTCCTGAATGAACATTAATTATAGGGAAAATGCTGGAAAGCAAAGCTTTTCCTGTAAATCCAAAGCATCAATATCATGTATCCCAATATGAAAAACATGATTGTATTACCCAATCAGAAAAAGAATGGAAATTATTATGAAAATCCAAGTTTGACTCATTTCACGGATGAACTTTGATTACAAGGAAAATGTGGAAAGAAAACTTTTTCTTGCCAAACCAAAACATCAATACCAAGTATCACAATAAGGAGAACATGATTGTAGTGCACATAGCAAAAAGAATAGAGATTGTTATGAGTATTCAAGTTTATCTCATTTCACAGATGAACTTTAATGATACACAAAATGGTAGAAAGAAAAACTTTTCTTGCAAATCCAAAGCATCAATATCGTGCATCCCAAAGCGGAAAACATGATTGTAGTGCCACTAACAAAAAGAATGGAGATTATTATAAGAATCCAAGTTTGACTCATTTCACAAATGAACATTGATTATAAGAAAAATGGTGGAAATTTTTTACAAATCCAAAGTAATAATACCACGTATTCCAATCTGGAAAACATGATTTAGTCCCTATTAACAAAAAGAATCGAGATTGTTACAAGCATCCAAGTTTGTCTCATTTCATAGATGAACCTTGATTATAAGGAAAATGGTGAAAAGAATAGCATTTCTTGCTAATCAAAAGTATCAATATCATGTATCCTAATATGGCGAACATTATTGTCATGCCTAATCATGAAAGAAATGGAGATTATTATCAGAAGCCAAGTTTGTCTCTTTTTACGAATAAGTTTTGATTATAAGGAAAGTGGTGTAAAGAAGAGCATTTTTTTGTAAATCCAAAGCATCGATGTCGTGTATCCTAATATGGGGAACAGGATAATAGTACCACTAACAAAAAGAATGAAGATTATTATGAGAAGCCAAGTTTGACTTATTTCACGGATGAATTTTGATTGTAAGAAAAATGGCAAAAAAAAAGCTTTTCCTTCAAATCTAAAGCCTCATTATCAGGCATCCCAATGTAGAGAACATGATTATAGTCCTCATTAACAAAAAGAATCAAAATTGTTACGAGCATCCAAGTTTGTCCCATTTCATGGATGAACTTTGATTAATGGTGGAAAGAAAAGCATTTTTTGCAATCAAAAGCATCAATATCATGTATCCCAATATGAAATACATTGTTATAGTGCCCAATCACAAAAAGAATGGAGATTATAATGAGTATCTAAGTTTGTCTCACTTCATGGATGAACTTTAATTATGGGCAAAATGGCGAAAATAAAAGCTTTTCTTGCAAATCCAAAGATCAGTATTAAGTGTCCCAATATGGAGATCATGCTTATAGTGCCATTGATAAAAAGAATGGAGATTATTGCAAGTATCCAAGTTTGTATTATTTCTTAGATTAACTTTGATTATAAGGAAAATAATAGAAAGAAAAGTTTTTCTTGCAAATCCAAAGCAGCAATATCATGTATGCCAATGTGGAGAACATGATTGTTGTGCTACTAACAAAAAGAATAGAGATTATAATGAGTATCCTAGTTTGTCTCATTTCATGGATAAACTCTAATTATAAGGAAAACGATGGAAAGAGAAGCTTTTCTTGTAAATTTAAAGCATCGATAATGTGCATCCCAATAAGGAGAACATGATTATAGTGCCATAACAAAAAAAATGGAGATCTTTACGAGTATCCAACTTTGTCTTATTTCATGAATGAACTTCAACAACAAAAAATACCTTTTCTTGCCAAATCAAAGCAACAATATCGTGTAACCCAATAAGGTGAACGTGATTATAGTTCCCAATAACAAAAAGAATAGAGATTATTATAAGTATTATGTTTGTCTCATTTCATGGATAAACATTGATTATAAGGGAAATGGTGGAAAGAAAAGCTTTTCTTGCAAATCCAAAGCATCAATATCATGTACGCCAATGTGGAGAACATGATTATAGTGCCCAATCATAAAAGAAATGGAGATTATTTTGAGAATCCAAGTTTAACTTATTTCACGGATGAAATTTGATTATAAGAAAAATGCTGGAAAGAAAATCTTTTCTTGCCAAATAGAGCATCAATATTGTGCATCCCAATGAGTAGAACATGATTGCGATGCCTAAAATAAAAAGAATGGAGATCATTATGAGCAACCAAGTTTGTCTCATTTCACAAATGAATTTTAATAAAGAGGAAAATGGTGGAAAGAAAAGCTTTTCTTGCCAAGTCAAAGCATTAATATCGTGAATCCCAATGAGGTGAACATGATTCTGGTGCTTAATAACAAAAAGAATAGAGATTATTACGAGTATCCAAGATTGTCTTATTTCACAAATAACCATTAATTATAAGAAAAATGGTGTAAAGAAAAGCTTTTCTTGCAAATCTAAAAGTATCAATACTGTGTATCCTAATGTGGAGAACATGATTGTAGTTCCCTATATCAAAAAGAAAAGAGATTATGTTAGGTATCCAACTTTGTCTCATTTCATGGATGAACATTAATTATATGGAAAATTATGGAAAGAAAAGTTTTTCTTGTAAGTCCAAAACATGAATATCATGTATCCTAATGTAGAGAACATGATTGTTGTGCCAATAACAAAAAGAATAGAGATTATAATGAGTGTCCAAGTTTGTCTCATTTCATAGATAAGTTTTAATTTTAAGGAAAATAGTGGAAATAAAAGCTTTTCTGGCAAATCCAAAGCATCAGTATCATGTATCCCAATGTGGAAATCATGATTTTAGCACCATTGACAAAAAGAATGGAGATTATTGCAAGTATCCAAGTTTGTATTATTTCATAGATGAGCTTTGATTATAAGGAAAATAATGAAAAAAAGCTTTTCTTGCAAATCCAAAGCACCAATAATGTATATCCCAGTGAGGATAACATGATTGTAGTGCCCATAAAAAAAATAGAGATCATTACGAGTATCCAACTTTGTCACATTTCACGATGAACTTTAATAACAAGGAAAATGGTGGGAAAAAAAAACCTTTTCTTGCCAAATCAAAGCAACAATATAATGTATCCCAATAAGGTGAATGTGATTGTCATTCTCAAGAACAAAAAGAACGGAGATTATTATGAGTATCCAAATTTGTCTTATTTCATGGATAAACATTAACTATAAGGGAAATGGTGGAGAGAAAAGCTTTTCTTTCAAATCCAAAGCATCAATATCGTGTATCCCAATATGGAGAACGTGAGTATAGTTCCCAATAACAAAAAGAATAGAGATTATTTTGGGTATCCAAGTTTGTCTTATTTCATGGATGAACATTAATTATAAGGAAAATTATGGAAAGAAACATTTTTCTTGCAAATCTAAAGCATCAATTTCTGTATCCCAATGTGGAGATTATGATTGTTGTGCCAATAACAAAAAGAATAAAGATTACAATAAGTATCCAAGTTGTCTCATTTCAGGGATGAACTTTACTTATAAGGAAAATGATGGAAAGAGAAGCTTTTCTTGCAAATCCAAAGCACCGGTATTATGTATCCCAATGTGGTGATTTTGATTTTAATGCCACTAATAAAAAGAATGGAGATTATTGCAAGTATCCAAGTTTGTATTATTTCATGGATAAACTTTGATTATAAGGAAAATAGTGGAAAGAAAGTTTTTCTTGCAAATTCATAGTAGCAATATCATGTATCCCAATATGGAGAACATGATTGTAGTGCCTAATCATAAAAGGAATGGAGATTATTATGAGAATCCACGTTTGACTCATTTCACAGATAAACTTTAATTATATGAAAAATGGTGAAAAGAAAAGCTTTCCTTCCCAAATCAAAGCATCAATATCGTGTATCCCAAGAAGGTGAACAAGATTGTAGTGCCCAATGAAAAAAGGAATAAAGATTATTACAAGTATACAAGCTTGTCTTATTTCACGGATGAACATTAATTATAAGGAAAATGGTGAAAAGAAAAGCTTTTCTTGCAAATCTAAAGCACCAATATTGTGTATCCTAGTGTGAAGAACATGATTGTAATGCCAATAACAAAAAAATTGGAGATTATTACGAGTATCTAAGTTTGTCTCATTTCATTAATGAACATTAATTTTAAGGAAAATGGTGGAAAGAAAAGCTTTCCTTACCAAACCAAAGCTCCGATATTGTGTATCCCACCAATGTGGAGAACATGATTGTAGTGCCAATAACAAAAAGAATGGATATTATTGTGAGTATCCAAGTTTGTCTCACTTCAAATGAACATGAATTATAAGGAAAATGTTGGAAAAAAAGCTTTTCTTGCCAAACAAAAGCTTCAATATCGTGTATCCTAATATGGAGAACTTGATTGTAGTGCCTAATCACAAAAGGAATAGAGATTATTATGAGCATCCAATTTTGACTCATTTAATGGGCAAACTTTAATTATAAGGAAAATGGTGAAAAGAAAAGCTTTTCTTGCCAAATTAAAGCATTAGTATCGTGTGTCTTAATATGGAGAACATGATTGTAGTGCCTTATCACAAAACGAATGTAGATAATTATTAGAATCTGAGTTTGACTCATTTCACCGATTAACTTTGATTATAAAGAAAATGGTGAAAAGAAAACCTTCTTGCCAAACCCAAGCATTAATATCGTGTATCCTAACGATGATAACATGATTGTAGTGCCCAATGACAAAAAAATGAAGATTATTCCAAGTATCCATGTTTGTGTCATTCTACAAATGAACATTAATTTTAAGGAAAATAGTGGAAAAAAAGATTTTCTTACAAATTGAAAGCATCAATATTGTGTATCTCAATAAGGAGACATGATTTAGGGCTCAATAACAAAAACAACGGAGATTATTATGAGCATCCAAGTTTGTCTCATTTCATGGATGAACTTTAATTATAAGGAAAACGGTGGAAAGAAAAGCTTTTCTTGCAAATCCAAAGCATTACTATTGTGTATCCCGATTAGAAGAACATGATTGTAGTGCCCAAAACAAAAAGAATAGAGATTATTACGACTATCCCAGTTTATCTCATTTCGTGGATAAACTTCGATTATAAGCCAAATGGTGGAAAGGAAACATTTTCATGCCAAAACAAAGCATTAGTATCGTGTATCTCAATGAGGAGACGTGATTCTAGGGCCCAACAACAAAAAGAATGGAGATTATTATGAGTATCCAAGTTTATCTCATTACATAAATAAATATTAATTATAAGAAAAATGATGGGAAGAAAACCTTTTCTTGCAAATCCCAAGCATTAATAAAGTGTATCTCTATGAAGATAACATGACTATAGTGCCCAGTGACAAAAAAATAGAGATTATTATAAGCATCCAAGTTTGTGTCATTTTATGAATGAACATTAATTTTAAGGAAAATTATGGAAAGAAAAGCTTTTCTTGCAAATCCAAAGCATCAATTTCATGTATCCCAATATGCAGAACATGATTGTGGTCCCTATTAACAAAAAGAATCGAGATTGTAGCGAGCATCCTAGTTTCACTCGTTTCATGGATGAACTTTGATTATAAGGAAAATGGTGAAAAGAAAAGCATTTCTTGCAAACCAAAAGCATCAATATCATGTATCCCACTGCGTAGAACATGCTTGTAGTGCCTAATCATAAAGGAAATAGAGATTATTATGAGAATCCAAGTTTGTCTTATTTCACAGAGAAATTTTGATTATAAAGGAAATTATGGAAAGAAAAGCTTTTCTTGCAAACTGTCGCAATGTACCCCGAGTTGGATCCTCACGAATCTATGGGTGCGCATGACTTAAAATATTTTCCTGACTTGAAAAATATCTTCTTGAGTGAGACTATTCTTGAGCGATGTGATGAGAACGAGAATATATGGATTCTCGACTTATTATACAGTGAGGGGGACCATAAGATGAATCACTCATCTTATTGGTCTCGTATGACCATCACAAAATGGCCAATGCTTGGAGTCGCCACCGATCATTTCAGGCTAGGCATGATCGGATGCCTATTAAAATCTATTTTTTAAGTTACGAAACTTAAAACATCGATCCCGTGGTCTACATAATGCAAATATTTACCATTTAGGTTTGGGAGTTGGTTACGCATGATAAGGTACGAACCTCTTCGCGATGCCCAAAATTGGTACCTTACTAGCTACATATTATCTCGATTTCGATTCTTTCGATCTCAACTATCACTATTTCGATGGAACCCTCTTCGAATGCATGAATTTTATAGAAATGATCCAGGTTTTGATGAAAAAGATTTAATCTCATATACGCCCCAGAGAGATAGGGAATATAGAGACTTTCGATGAAAGTGACCTCTAGATTTTACTTTGAAAATGGAATGTTCCACTTTGGGCACTGGAGAGATACCCACGCGAAATATTACCTTTAATTTTATTTGAAATGTTTTGAAAACATGAATGCACATAATCATCACAAGGAAATCATGTTAGTAAGAGAATAAATGAAATAACATAACATGGATCATAAAAAAGGAATAGACTATTGGAATTTATCTCGCTACTGACATCGATTATCTAGGAATAACCGAATTGACAATTTTCAAAATGCATCTGGGTTTCTTGATTAAACAAGGTATGTTTGACATATTCATGGAAATCTAAGAAAAAAATGATTAATTTGTAGTTGAAAGATAGGGTTGGAGTATCCCCTTAGAAAGATGGGGTTGGAGTATTCCCTTGAATAGAAAATAGTTTTTTTACAAAGGAAGATTTTTTTTAAAATCTTGACAATTTTAAGAAGTTGGGTTGGAGTATCCCCTTAAAAGGTCGGGGTTGGAGTATCCCTGTGAATAAGAAATCATTTTTGACACAGAAAGATTTCCAAATCTTAACAATTTGGAAGAACAGTGCTGGAGTATCCCCTTGGAAGGATGGTGTTGGAGTATCCCCGTGAATGACATAACTTCATGATTTAGAAAGTGGGCGAGCATTCGATAATTTTTGGCAAAAAGATTCATTGGGAATGAGGATGATAAAAATGCAAAATATGTTTGTGCCTTGATATGAGCTTGTGGGAGTTTTAAGGTACGCTCTCGAGTCTGATCGAGATGACATGGAGACATTCGAATGTCTCGAGACAAAATTTGGGAAAACAACTCAATTTTGACCAAAATTGAAAATAAGGGGTAGCATCGTGCTATCTTGCTCCTGAACTTATTCTAAATTGGTTCAAAAAATTTAGAAGGTAGACAAGACACCGTTAGAAAGGTAACTCGATGAGGGTCATTTTAAAAATATTTTCAATCTCCCAAGAAGTCACTTTCTAAGGGAATAAATTTTCAAATCCGAACTGATTGAGCTGCTGGCAGAGCATAGGAGTGACAACGTGTGTCAAAATTTGAAAATCACCCTAGACTCATTTGGTGTCGAAAAATTGCAAATGGTACCTTTCTAAAAAGTGAATTTCATCAACATTTTAGGAAAAATGTTTAAAAATTTTAGGAAAATCATTTAGTGGGTCTGAAATGTCCAAATAGGATATATGTCCGAATTCTAGAGGTTTTGGACTGTTTAGATTTGAAAAATCATAACTTTCTCATTCGGACTGATCCGAAGATGGATAAGACCTCATTTTAAAGATATTTTGACACACTTTCTGAGAAAAATATCATGAAATTCACTAAAAATCCCTGCCAGCATGGGACAAAGCAAATCAGGGGATATTTCTTGTTTTCTTTATGTTTACGAGTCTACATTCGAGTCATTAACATTCAACGTTCATGACTAAAGGGAAAAAGTGGCATAAGCGTCACGAACTCATTTGCATAGCCCCGAATTAGTTTAGGACAATGAAACAATCCATTAATCATACCACTCAAGGTTTTGACTAAAAAATAAGGCACAAACATTTTGGGATGAGTGTAAAGCCATTTTTGCTGGAAAATCAAAAGATTTGAGCTTGTTTAATGGCGATTCCAGATCTTGAAAACTTAATTTTCCCCAAGATGCTTTGCTAGCTTTAAGGAAAATGCTAAGTCCATGCTAATCCTCATTGGTTAAGGTTAACATGCTTGGCTTAGGGGTTGTTTTGAAAATCAATTTTTATCAGCCATCAAACATGCATTTTAACAATAAACATACGACGGGGATGGCACATAACATGAATAGGGATACTAATTTTACTAATGGCCTAGACAAAGAAAGTGTTATGCACTTTGACAAAAAAGGTTATGGATGCTAAATATAATAATGATTCATGCGAGTCAAGGTGTAAATGTGCTTGAAATGTGTTAGGCTAATGATTCACGCATGGATTAAGAATGACAAGATGCATGGACATGGCATAGAATGCATGAGCAAGAGATATCAAACTAATGAGGATGAAATGAGGTATCTTTACACATCCAAGGAGCATTAAAACATCCAAATCCTAAACTACCATAACCAAAAGCCACAATGATGCATGATAATCCTAAAAGGGTGATAGAAACATGGAGAGCTCCCTAAAATGATAAAGATGCTAAAAAACAAAAAAAATAAAAGTGATAAAGTGAGAAGTTATATCGATAAAACTTCACTTCTTGCCCAAATGATTTAAGCCGTAGAGATGGCCTAAGTTTTCGTCTTTTCCTTGTTAATAAGCAAGAAAAAGAGAAAAATGATGAGGTTTTGGTTCTAGTATGGATGAAGGTGATTTTTGGAGTGTGT
>JBBYHO010044235.1:0-10315 GCA_038382025.1 Adansonia gregorii
CATTTTGGAAAATTTTTCTTTATGACTTATTTTACTGTCAAGTCAATGTTTTTGTATTTTCTCTTTATTTTAAAAAAGGGTATGCTTATCCCTTCGCACATACTATGCACATCTGCAATAATTTCCCTTCTGTCTAATGCGAGAGGGACATAAGTACCTTATAATTTAGGAGGAGGTGAAGTAGATTTGCCTTCTAAGGTGTTAGCCTCTGTTTAGGCTAGTGAAAAACCTACCGGGTGTTAATTCCTACGCCGGCCTGAGGTGTTAGCCTCATTACAGGCATGGAAAACACTTCCACTCAAATTAAACCTTTTCTGACATAAATCCATGATGAATAAGAAGAAGGTACCTCGTTAGTACATTCTAGACTAAGGGTAATTCGAGAATCGATTTAGAGGTTCGACCCAAACCTCATATAGTGAACCTTGGAAGCTCCTCAGTTAGTACCATACCCTTATTTTTGGTGTCACTGAGGTTAAGTCCACACAGAGTCTGAACTGAATTAGAGAAAATAGGGGGATTGCAAACTCGAGGACTTTGTATCGAGACTGTCGAAGATCACACACATGGATCTCAGACAAAATAATATTTTTGAAATTGGCACTATATGGGAAGGATGGGATAAAGCCAAGCAAACCCAATTTATGGCAAAATAAGGACATATGGCCATGTTGTTGAAGATCCCTATTGATGAATAGTTGGTCCAAGCTCTGATAGAATTTTGGGACCCTTTTTACCGGTGCTTTTCATTTAACCACCATGACATGACCCCTACCATAGAAGAGATTGCATCATTATTATGGTAGGACAAGTGGGGACAAAACCTATCTACTATAGAGAATGCAACCCGGTGAGTCATAGAAAGAGATTAGCACAGATCCTTGATTTATCTCTCTGATCTCTTCATTTTGAACATAAAGGCAATACCACAGTTTTTTCATGCAAAATTTTGAAAGAGTATATTAGGGATCAGCCAAAAAAAAAGGAAGCTCTCGATGCATTTGTTTTAGCCATGTACAAGTTTGTTTTTTTCCTAAGGGTGTTCAGACATGTGGAAGTAGTGTGATTGAGCTCTTTGACCAGTTAGCAGAATATGGATCCTGCCTCCATTATCTAAGCAGAAATCATTCAAGCACTTAATGTGTGTCAGAAGTTGGGCAAAGGCTGATTTTTTAGAGTGCATTAGTGCTATATATCTGTGCTCGCAGCCATTTTTAGAGAGATGGGGTCGATAGGATTAGACCTTATTTCTCACACTCTATCCCCTCTAGCATTTTATGGAGAAAGATTGGCCCCCGTTGTCAACAAAGAATCAGTGGGTGATGTCATTAAAGAACTTAGCTCTAAAAGAGATAACATAAAGAGCTCATTGGTTCTGAAAGGATAACATGGAGAGCTTTTTGGTTCGCACCCACATCTATCCTGTATAGATGCAGTCAATTGTCATTTGTGCCTTTACTCAGATTATGGGGTATAGTCGGATATGCACCACTTTTGGTCTAATGCCAATATTGGACTAAGCAATTCATCCCTATGACTTTTGATTTAGCTAGTATGGATTTGGATTATCATGGGGAAGGATACAGGAACATGCTTCTGACAATTGCTGTACATTAAAGAAAGAGATACTAGTTCAAGCTGCTCTCTTACACAGATCAGACCACTCTCGAGTACGATGCATGGAGATCAATTTTGCTTATTCCAAGCACAAAGGGGGTCGGTCTTCAAGCGATCATTCAATCAAAGCATTCCATGCCTTCTAAAGGGGAGTTAATTAGAAAAGAGGCAAAATAAGACCAAAAAAAAAGCTATTACCAAGAATCAAGCCATCTAGGAAAAGATCATGTATATGAAGATGAAGATGGAAGCCAAAGACAAGGATCTTCAAAAAATGGAGGAGCAGTACACTTTAATGAAGCATGATTGGGTAGAACAATGCAAGAAGATGAAAATCATTGGTTTATTCGGGAGCCCCAGCAAATCTCCTAGTCAAGTTGCCAAGGAAATGCATAAGCTCTACAAAGAGCTTGGAAAATGGAAAGCTAAAGCTATGGGAAGCAAAGCTAAGGTAGCTATATTCAAACAAGAGCAACGGGTATATGTAGATACACAAAGATAATGGAGGAGGTCTGCAAAAAAATAAGTGGCTTAAAAATGCCCTTCACCAAGAACAAGAAAGGATGATAGAATTACTCCAAGAAAGAGAAGCACTCATTTTAGCTTTGGGGCAAGTAAAACAATAGTTACCTCAAAAAGAGCGTGATATTGAGACATGGGCCCAAACATACGAGGAAATGGATGTATATTGAGATAACAAGTTTTGTCAAGTCCAAGATGAATGTGACAGGTGGACAGTTAATTCGCTAGGGTGATAGTTTTGTATTGATCATCTGACAAAACAAATTCACTCAGTAGTCATCCAAGCAAGGGCTATGGTAGAGAGGATCCAAGGACCTCTAAGACAAATCAACCCAATTGGTGAATTTGGTCCAGATACTTTAGTCTTTGGAACAAGCTGAAAAGTAATATGACAAATTAGGAAGTTCTATGGACACAATTCTAATATGACAAATAATATGTAATTCCCTTTTAAAATTAATGGAAATTATGGATTTTGAAGTCTTGTAGTAAAGCAAATGCCCTTGAATACATTCATTACTCATGCATATATACACAAACCGATACATATACGATTATTGATCTATTAATAATTACTTAACTCTAAAAAATTTTGGAATTCATATAAGGTTTAACCATTGCGAATCGAGGCCAATCAATATCGTCAATACCTACACATAGTTACTACTCAAGAGCAGGAGCAAGCAGAATGGCTAAAGACCATATTACCATATCAAAATGGCTCAAGGAAAGCCATAAGCAGGCTTAAGAAGCCATGTTAAAAAGACAAGATGAACTTCAAGCTCAAATCGCACAGCTGATGGAGCTACTATTAGTTAGAGGGCCAACTTGCCCCATATAGGAAGCAAATGCTGATGCTCCTACTGAAGGATCAGAAAAGGCACCAGTTGAAGAATTAAGCACCAACCCACCATGGGCCAATGCCTAGAATAAACAACATAGGGCCCCAACAGCTACTCTTCCACCAGTCTTTATCATAAACCCTGAGGCCATACCTTAAGAAATAACTATGCGAGCTATTCTCGTCCAAAAAGACTATATGGGACTAGGCATCGATGAAGAAGAGAAGATTAAGCAAAAGGCCAAAGAAGTTGTTGCTACTCTTTGAAAGAAGGTTAAAAACCATAGAAAGGGCAGAATTATGTAGCAGTGTGGACGTTGAAGGCCTCAGCTTAGTCCCAGATCTTACTCTCCCCTTGAAATTTAAGATGCCAGAGTTTGGGAAGTAGAAAGGCATTAAAGCCCTGCAGGCGCACATTAAAATGTTTATCAGAAAAATGGTAAGCTACTCATAAGATGATAAACTCTTAGCCTATTATTTTTAGGAAAACCTATCAAGATCGGCATTAAGATGGCACACTGATTTGAATCATACCCAAATTAAATGTCGGGCTGACTTAGCAAGTGCTTTTCTCTAATAATACAAGCATAAGGCTGAGTGGGCTTTAAATCATTTGACCCTCTTAAATTTAGAGAAGAAGTCAATCGAATCCTTCAAAGAATATACCCAACAATGGAGGGACTTAGCCTCTCAAGTCCAATCGCCCTTGACGAAGAAGGAAATGATAATGTTATTTGTCAATACTTTACTTTCGCCCTATTATGACAAGCTAGTAGGGAACACGACAAAGAATTTCTCTGATCTTGTAATCTCTAGAGAAATGATCAAATCAACCATTGAGGCTGGGAAGCTTACATCAGGAAAGTTCTCTAGTGCGAAGAAGCTAAGACCAGTATAGAAAAAGGGTGAAACACCATCAGTCAGTTATATGAGCCAGCCATACAGCCCAAGACCTCCCCCTTATTATCAAAATCCAAGACAAATGCCCCAAAACACTTATCCATACAACATACCTTGAGCACCCATTTCAACAACCATCCAAGCTACCATTCCAAACTCGCTTCCTCAAAACCAGCCAAGACCTAACAGCAATACACAACCCCAAAGAACCAATTAAACCAGACCTTATTTTGACCTTCTTTCTTATTCATATAAGGAAATGTTCGATAAACTTTCGAAAGTAAGGCTAGTAGTGCTAATTTTTACCAAACCTTATAAAGGTAATTATCCTAGCTGGTATAACTCAAACCTACACTATGAATACCATGCACTGCCGAGTCACTCGATTAAAAATTGCCAACCCTTTAAGCATAAAGTTCAAAGCCTTCTTAATAGATGGGTTTTTAAGTTTAATAACACGTCAGCTCCCAATTTGGCAGCAAACCTTTTACTAGATCATCTTGAGCCCACGGTTAATGTCACTGGCATTAAAAACATGGAATAAAGGAAGTTGACTATGGAAAAGGTCAAAACACCTTCGAGAAAAGTATGGATGGTTCTGACCAAAGCAAAAATCCTTAGCCAAAATCAAAAAAGCATTAAAGGACAATTTGATGAGGTGTCAATTTCTAAGTATCACCTAACATTAGGGCATACCTTGCAGAGTTGCCTAGATATTTTAGCATTGATTCAAAGGATTATGAATAATGATAAGGTTGAGTTTTTAGAATAGACTGAAGTGAAGTGGAAAAATTAGTCAATATGGTGTAGGAAGGATCATCATAATCCTTATACGATATCGATCACCTTCTTATCATTCATTGCAACCAGACCATGCCTCTAAAAACGGATATTAGCCCTAGACTAATTATTAGGGCACTAACATCGTTCCCTTATCAAGATAGTAACCAGATGTCATAGAGGTATAATGGTAGGGTCACCAGTCTAAAAGTTATTACTGCACAATTTGTATCTATCAATGTCATAAGAGTCAGCCATGTTACAAAAACGGGCATGTATACAGTAGAAAAACCAGCGAAGCCAGTATGAAGGCAAATCAAAGGCATAAACATCTAGGAAGATAGTGGTTATCGAAGATGTCCTTGAGGAAAAACAAGAATCATTAAAAGAAAAAGAGGCAGCTGAATTCTTAAAGTATATCAAGCATAGTGAATATAATGTCGTGGAGCAATCGAAGCAACAACTAGTAAAGATTTCCTTGCTAACTCTGTTGCTCAGTTTGAACTTCATCGAAACATTTTACTAGAAGTACTAAATATGGCCTATGTCCCTTAGGGCATTTCCACTAACAAACTTGATTGCCTGGTAAACAATATTGTTGTTAACAACTTTATCTCATTTAGTGATGATGAAATTCTACCAGGAGGAAATACTTCCGCAAAAGCCTTCATATCACGACTCGATGCGAAGGGACCATACTACTTAAGGTCTTTATCGATAATGGCTTTACTCTAAATGTCATGCGATAGAGTACACTATACCATTTGCTTGTAGATGTTAGCCAAATCAAACAAAGCCATACGATTGTTAGGGCTTTTAATGGAACAAGGAAGGACATCAAAGAAACTATTTTAGTTACTCTAGAAATTGGTCTTTGCCTATTTGAAATCGAGTTCCACGTTATGGATATCACTCTAGCATATAATTGTTTGCTAGGGCAACCGTGGGTTCACCTTATTAGGGCTATTCCATCATCCTTATATCAAAAAGTCTAGTTTATAATGGATGAAAGATTGGTGAGTCTATGTGGAGAAGAAGATATAGTTGCTACGCTATCTACAAAGGCTCTTTACATTGACAAAAATGCTAAAATTGATGAATGCTTTTTCAAAGTTCTTAAAATTGTCAATGCGGCCTTATATCAGAAGGTTCAGTTACCTTTAAATCGAGGCTATCAAAAAGCACACATACGGGCCTCAAGTTAATAGTAAGAAAAAGAGCTTTAGCTGAAAAAAGACTCAGGAGATGTTTGTAAGGAATCAACCAGGCCATTAATGTCAATGGTAAGAAAGACAACAATGGGTTAGGCTTTAAGTCGAAAAGAGTTCAAAAGAAGAAGTTCAAAAAAATAGTGAGAGTAAAGCAACCATCCCTCGGTGTTGCCCAACAGTCGGGCTAGAAATCAACTCCTTACCCCTTATTAGAGGAAATTTTCTGCTATGGAGAAGTCAATCCAGGAAATAGAGATAAAGAAACTAGGAACATTGTTATGGTAATCAATGAAGCCTTTGAAGAACATCATGTGGCTTCCATTGGAGGAGATGATGAAGATTTCACTGAGAATCATGGGATTCGCCCATGCTTCATAGGGGTTTTAAGGAATTAGACATATGCTGAGAAAAGGATAGTGTTTAGGCTAATCCCAAAGTAATAACTAAGAAATGAACTTTGTCGTCTATAAATCTATTTATAAAAACTTATAATGTTAATTTATCATCCGTCTATAAATCTATTTATAAAAATGAAGTGCACGTAATCTTTCCTTATATAATCTTTCTTTGCTCTTTTCTTTTCTTACATCCATTTCTTTTATGATTTCTTATCTCAACATCTATTTTCCTTTATGCATCCATATGCCATTCATATCTTCCTTGCTTTTGCCCATTTCTTCCTTTCTTTTGCCTTTGCAAAGAAATAGATAAATCTGATCAGGATTTAGAGGTTAATTTTGAACATACTATTTACTTAAACGAGGTCAATCTTAAAGAAGATGTCGATGATCATATCTTATCTCCTGATTTGTTAAAAATAATTGAACGAGAAGATGAGTGTATAGTACCGCATGAAGAGCCCACAGGGATTATCAACTTAGGAAATGATAAAAATGATAAGAAAAAGATCAGAATAGGAACTATCATAAAGGCTTCCACCTAAGAAAATCTGATAAGTCTACTGCATGAATTTTGAGACAACTTTGCAAGGACTTATCAATGCATGTCAACATTAGATGCGAAGATTGGGTTTATAAATTGCCCTTAAAATCGGAATGCAAACCTATATAATAGAAGCCAAGGAAAATGAAACTAGATATGTTTTTAAAGATTAAAGAAGAGGTTAAAAAGCAGTTTGAATCTAGATATCTGAAAGTGGTGAAATATTTGAAGTGGGCTGCAAACATTGTCTCGATTCCCAAGAAAGATGAAAGAGCTAAAATATAAGTAGATTACCAGAAACTCAATTAACAAGCCTAAAAGACAACTTTTTTTCCCTCATATAGACACCCTAGTTGATAATACTACAAAGAACTGTTTATTTTCCTTCACTAATGGATTTTTAGGGTATAACCAAATTAAAATGGCTTCGGAGGAAATGGAGAAGAACACATTTTTCATGATGTGGGGAACATTTTGTTATAAATTAATGCCATTTGTGTTGAAGAATGTGGAAACAACTTACCAAAGGGCAATGGTCACCCTATTCCATGACAGGATGCATAAAGAAATTAAAGTGTATGTTGATGACATGATTGCCAAGTCCTTTCAAGATAAAAGTCATATAGCGGACCTGCAAAAGTTGTTTGAAAGGCTAAAAAAATATCGATTAAAGCTAAACCTGACAAAATGTACGTTTGAAGCTAGGTCTAGAAATTTATTGGGTTTTATTATAAGCAAAAGAGAAATTGAAGTTGATCCGGATAAGATCAAAGCTTTACAAGAGTTGCCATCTCCACGTAAGCCAAAAAAAATAAGATGTTTCTTAGAGAGATTAAATTACGTTGCTAGATCATATCTCAACTCATGGATAAGTGTGATCTGATTTTTTAGGTTTTACGAAACCAAAATCCTAGTGAGTGGGATAGTGAATGCCAAAATGCTTTCAAAAAAGTTAAGCAATATCTCTCCAATTCACTACTATGAGTACCGTTTGCTTTAGGATGACCTTTGATCTTGTATTTGTTAGTGTTTAAAAGATCCATAAGCTGTGTGTTGGGGCAGCATGATGGGACTAGAAAGAAAGAATGAGCAGTCATTACCTCAGTAAAAAATTTCTAGATTACAAGGTAAATTATTCCCATATAAAAAAGATACCTTATGCTATACTCTAGATAGCAAAAAAGCTTTGGCAATACATGTTGTATCATGTTACATGGCTGATTACCAAAATGGACCCAATTAAATATTTGTTTGAAGCACTAGCTTTATTACGAAAGATAGCTAGGTGGAAGTTCTATTATCCGAATATGACATATATAAGCCAAAAGGTAATAAAAAAAGTGCTATTACTAAATCTTAGCAAGCCAGGCGCTTAATGATTATCAGCCATTGGATTTTGAATTCCCTGATAAAGACTTAATGAATATTATGGTTGAAGAAAAAGAAGGGTTATTGAAATGATCTACATGGAAAATGTATTTTGATGGATTATCCAATGCATTGGGCCATAGAATCGGTGCAATTTTAATATCTCCAAAAGGGGATTACTACCCTTTTACAGCCCGGATAATTTTTTATTGCACCAACAATATGGCAAAATATGAGGGATGTATTATGGGGCTTTGAACAACATTAGAAAAAAAAGGCCTAAGTATTGAAAGTCTACGAAGATTTAACTTTGGTAATTTACTAACTGCATGGAGAATTGGAAATGCGAGACTTAAGGTAGTAGCAATATAAAAAATTAATTCTAAAATTACTAGAAAAATTTGAAGAAGTAGGTTTCATTCATCTATTTTGTGAAGATAATCAAATGACGGATGCTCTAGCCACCTTGGCTTTGATGTTCAATGTAAACAAGGGCCAGGAGGTGACAACCACTGAGATGAATATTTATGAATTTTCTACATACTATCGTAACATTGAGGTTGAGGTAAATGGCCCTCCATGGTATCATGATATCAAAAATTATTTGAAGGATCAAGTATATCCACCAAATGCCTCAAAAACTGATAAGAGAACCTTAATAAGGCTGGCATTGAGTTTTGTCTTGGATGAAGAAATTTTGTTAAGAAAAGTTTCAACCAAACATTGTTAAGGTGTGTTGATGCTTCGAAAGCTAAAAAAATAGTAGAAGAAGTACATGAAGAGGTTTGTGGGATCCATGCCAACAGACACTTATGAAATTGTGCTACTTCTGGATGACTATTAAGAGTCGCTGTATCAAGTATGCAAAAGTGCCATAAGTGTCAAATATACGCTAACAAGATTCATGTCCCACCCTCATCGTTACATGTCATAACTGCAGCATGGCCTTTTTTTTATATGGGGTATGGATGTCATCAGACCCATTACTCCTGTAGCATCGAATCGACATCATTTCATCTTAGTGGCCATTGATTATTTCACAAAATGGGTGAAAGCCACTTTTTTTGCAAACATCGCAAAATTAGTGGTGATTAAATTTCTAAAGGCCAATGTCATTTATAGATTTTGGGTCCCTAAAAGAATTATAATAGATAATGCCTCCAACTTGAATAATAAATTAATGACGGAGGTTTGTACTTAGCTCAAAATCTCTCATCACAATTCTATCACATATCGTCTAAAGAAAAATAAGGCTGTAGAAGCTGCTAACAAAAATATTAAGAAGTTTATGGGAAAAATGGTGAAGACTTATAAAGATTGGCACAGAAAGCTTCTAGTCGCTCTCCTTACTTATCTAACCTTAGTACGAACCTCGACTGGGGTAACACCTTACTTATTGGTGTATAGCATGGAGGCAGTACTACCAGTTGAAGTCAAAATCCCATCACTTCCAATATTAATGGAGACCAAATTGGAAAAAGCTAAATAAGCAGGAGATCATTACGAATAACTAAACTTTATTGAAGAAAAGAGGTTAAAAGTGATCCAGCAAAGGTAAATGTACCAGAAAAGTATGACGAAGGCCCATGATAAGAAGATTCATCTAAGACAACTTCGTGAAGGAGAACGGGTGCTAAAAAAAATCCTTCTGATACAAAAAAATCAACAATGCAAATGGGCACCCAATTAGGAAGAGCCCTATGTGCTTCACAAGGCATTCTCCGAAGGCACATTAATCCCATCAATACAGACAATGTAAAGAAATACTACACTTTAAAAAATAAATAAACAAAAAATAAAAAATAAACAAAAAACAAAAAAATAAAGAAAACAAAAATCAGACAAAAATCCAAATAGGGCATTCGATTAAAAGTGATAAAAAAAATGGCATCAAGTTAAAAACCCAAAATGACAGCTCAAGCAAAGAAAAAAATGATCAAATCATAGGCATGATATGATTAAATGTATCTCTAAAAGATGGATCTATGCAGAAGTAAATATTCTGTTCAGAAAAAATCTTTGAAAATCTAAATTCAGCTATTCAGACCTTTTCTTTGACATTTACCATTATCTTTGTGAATCTCTTCTTAGGTATTTTTACTGTTATTTTTGTAAAAAAACCAATATTCTATTC
>JBBYHO010044297.1:0-10313 GCA_038382025.1 Adansonia gregorii
TACACGAAAATCACAGAATTATCAAAAACAACAAAGCACGAAAAAGATGAAAACAAATAAATGAAAAACCCAAAGAAGAATAAAAAAAGGAATTAAAAATTTGAAGAAAATAAAATTGAACAGAAAAGAAAAAGAAACAAAGAAAATACTTCACTCACAGCATCCAGGCTTCTCTTTCCCTTTTTTTTTTTTTTGTCCCTCAATTTTCGACAATCTAGAAGTGCTTCTTTTCGCTTCTCTCACAGGATATCTGCCTTAGAAGCAGATTCTTGCTTGCACAAGATTAATAGAAAAAAGAAAACAAGGAGGAAACTTCGTTTTTTTGGTCGAGTAGAAGGAGGAAGAAATGGGTGTGAAGCTCCCCAAAAAAAAAACTTTGACAAAAGATGTCAGAATTTTAGGAAAGGCGTCAGAAATTCAGAACAAGTAAGGGTGAAAATCGGCATCAAAAAGAATTGAAGAGGAAAGTTGAATACAATAACGGATAGTAAAGTAAGCCGGTGTGAGTGGACAACTAAGCATTAACGTTCAACTAATGATCCTTGACCAAATCTTTAACTGACACATATTGAAACGGCTCGGTAACAAAAACATAAATATTAAATTGTACCATTTAAAAAAACCACAAAATTATTCATTTTATACTAGACATGAGAAGATACCATAGGAACCGATGGGTGCTTGTATATTCAGGCATCTATGAGGATGCATATGTGTGAAATGTGCATAACAGTTTAAGCTGAAGTTATCCAATAAAATCCAAAAACGGAGAAGCATAAACACTGTCAACTTACAGTTCCAGCAGCAGGGAAGTAAGAGACGGCGAGGGAATGGCCTAGAGTGGAACCTGTCTCTGAAACCCCAAGTCCGACCACCTCTTTTAGGAAGCTGTTCAAACTTCCTTTCTCTTCCTCTTCGTCAGTTCTTCTGACTTTGAGGGATTCATTTTCCCAGCCATGGATTGGATCCGAAAAGCACAGAAAAGACGAAAACAAAAAAAGGAAAAGCCGATAAAAGAATAAAAATGCGATTAAAATTTTGAAAATAGTGAAACTGAATAAAAAAAACTAAATAGAAAGAAAAATTTTCACCGACATTTCTCTCTCTTTTTTCCACAATTTCTGACCATCCAGAATCGCTTTTTGCTTCTTTCACCGGCTTGTAGGGCCGTCAAATACATATACCCACAAAAAAAGAGAAAAAAAAAAATCAAAGTTTGCCATATTTTAAGAACAGCTTTGGTGCTGCTATGGCTGGAGACGAGTTTCTCCCTCCGTCGTCTTCTCTCCATTTCTTTTCTCTTTTTATTCTTTTTCTCTCTTCTACTCCTCACTCTTTCTCTCTCTTTCCCTCTAGCAGAGGGATGGATTTTATAGATAGCTATAGATTTGACTGACCGTTGAATGGATCATAACGGATATATTGGTGTGGTAAGGCGGTGGACATTTAATGCCGAATTATTTATTATTTATTATTTTTATATAAAAAAATCAGTTGATTAGTTTTTTTTTTGAACTCAAGAATAAATGAAACAGAGAGGGAATGAAAATGGTTCTGACCAATTGCCACTGCTCTGAACAAATCAGGATAGACCTGCTACAAGAGCAGATGCAATTTTAAAGATTACCTAGCTTTAATGAGGCGCATATGAATCAAATCATAAAGGGGATATGCCAATGTTTGGTTAAGCTTAATTCTCAAAAAACAGCTCACAAAACATCGATACACTTGGCTTTGACGAGAAGCTTGCCTCCTTTACATGCATATATAGCTCACCATTTATTAGCTCGTTCACTACTGAATTTTTTTTTTCTCAAATTATCGAAGATCAATAGGACCACGGGTGGAAACTTTAGAATAAGGTTTAAAGTCTTGCAGCAACTTAGTAGTAGCAGCGTGAGCAATGAGCTGATTCAGAAAAATCAAAACTCAATTTTTAAGGAAGAATAATAGATCCTTTATTCAACAGGGCAATCAAGTACATTCTGCATTCAAAATAATTCTGTTAACAAGAAGAAGAATTCGGGTTTTTGAGAGGAACAAGAACAAAAATAGTTAGCCAGCATTTTGACTGTACCTTAAGCGCAAAGTTCAACAGATGCGTGCAAGTGTAGTTAGGAGCAATGAGCGCGTACCTGTAATAATCAGCCAGCACAAAAAAGTTACAAAAGAAAAAATATATATATTATAATCAAGAACAAGGGAAACGGTTTAAGGAAGTTTATCTTACAAATTACTCTCTCTACACCAGAGAATCTGCCAGTAATACCAAAAAGAAAACCAATATGAAGTATAAATATATGGTCAGAAGAAAATATATTATTAAAGCTGAGAGAGATATTGTTAGGCACTCAGTCGTAAATGAACTTCATAATATTTTCCAACTAATACATACATGCAACCACGGGGGAGTAAGATAATCTTGATTACTTTCCAGAATTGTTGTGATGTGAAGCCCTCCCAGATCTAAGGCAAGCAAGCATAACTAAACCTATCATTCTGGCGATGAAACATGACAAAAGAAGAAGATGAAAAAAATCAAAGAAAATTTATTTATCTCGAACACAGAAGGGGACACGAATAATTTGTATTTTCCTAAACAAATCTATAAGCATGTGTGATCTATTAAAACTACCCCTAAAGTGTACCATGATGACACTTGTCATGAGTTTTTTTGGTTTTCTCTTTCCCCAAGTTGGGCCAACTGCAATAGATTATAATCATCCCAAAGGCCTTGAAACGTTGACAGCTGGCAAGGATCATTTTCAAATTCAAGGGTAGACGGTTTGGGATATCAGAAGCTGAAAAGAAGAAGAGGAGAGAGGAAGAAAAAAAAAAAGAAATGAGGAAAGGAGAAACAGAGAAGGGGATGAAAAATGTTTGTCATGCAGCTCCTTTTTTGGGTAGGGATGAAACTTGTTCTACAAGTGTTTTTGTGTTTGCCATCTGTTTCAGATATGGAATGTCATGGGTTGTTTACCTTATGTTTACTTCTTTGTTGATTGTCTGGTTGGAAATTTTTGGTTAAGCTGAAATATTACTGGAAATTTTTGAGTTGTCTGGTCGGAATCTTAACCCTACATCCTAAACTTGAATTATAATTTTAAGAACTTAAGTTATTGTCATCACATTTTGGAGATTATATAATGCTAAAAATGTTGTGGATAGCATCTTGGAATTAGTTTCCACTATTTTGTTTTCATTGTCATCTTATCTTTGTACTGTACCCATTTTTACCATTCTGCTAAATTTCATTATTTTATATATTTTTGTGATTTTTGTTTATGTCTATGTATTTGGTAATTTAACCTATGCTAGCATGATCCCTAAGCTTTAACACTGCTTTCAAGGCACTAGTTCTCTCATCGCTTAAAGTTATCTATTTTATTTATTTTTTTCTGCGGATTGATTACTTTTGAATTTTTTTATCGATTCATTGAATTCATTCTCTTTTCCCCGTAAAATTTTTAAATTTAGGAACTCAAATAGTTAATAACCTCATAAATATAAATGTTTTAAAACTGAAAATTTAACAATATTGTATATAATGCTAATATTTTTCTAAGTTATTCAGGTCAATGTACTAACGACGGAATTCCCCTATTTTGATATTTGCCAATGCATGGCAAATATTCCATATCAAATGTCTTCTACTCAAACATTCAGATTACCTATTTCATCTGCCTGCTTTCTGGTGTGCTATTATTATTTTCAACAATGCTAGTGTAAACTTCTCCTGATGCAACAATGTTTTTTTTTTTTTTCGTTCTTTTCTTCTGATCTTTCCTTTGCCCTCCTTCCTTGGATAGACGATTTCAGAAATCAACAGATATCGGGGTAAGAAGAGACAGAGACAGAGAGAGAGAGAGAAAGGAAAGGAAGGAAAATGGGGGAGAAGAGGGAAAATAAGAATCAAACATGTTTGTCATTTAACTCATTTTCTTTTGCGGGGATGACACCTTACACGTTTTTCTTTGCCATCTGTTTCAGATATGAAATTTCAGAGGATATATTTGAGTCAATGCAATTGGGTCACTTTGTTGATGGATGAAGTTCTCTGGGGTTACCATAGAAAAAAATTTTTCCTCGACTCCAAACCCTCATCTCTGCTCTGACCTGCACTCAGTCACCCTTTTTGCTAGACTCACCAAGTCTGACTCAGCAATTCGCTCCAAACCGACAGCGAGGAGCAGCCCCTGCCATTCTCAAATCGGATGATCGGAGTTTACAAGAAAAGTCTTCTCTTGACCTCAATAAAATGATGTTTGAGCTACCTAATCAAGATGCATTCTTTTTTTCTATTTTTACCATACACATTGTTTTTGTATTTAGGATGTATGGGATGGTAAATAATGATATCACGTTTGGTTGTGTGCTTACTGATTTCTAATTTACCTCTTTCTGTCAGGTTGTTATATTAAATCGACCACTAAGCATGTAGAAGGCTCCGTTCAATTAGCTCTGGCACCAGGTAATACCAACTCCAATATTGATCATAGACTAAATTCTTTTATCCTGTAGCCACCAACTACTCGTTAATTTTGTTTTAAAGAATAAATTGATAAATGCTTTGTTAGTGAAAATTTTATCTTCATCTGTTTCGAATAGGTTGAGTCCCAAGCATTAGTAAAACACAGCTTGGATAGGGATTTTTGTTTGCTACAAAGTTTTGCTTGCATCTTACCTTGGATTTATTTTGCAGTAATTCAATGCCTATATTGATAGGATTAAAAAGTATAGCAGTTAAATGTTCAAATTCCCCATGATTTTGGTGGCCTTATGGTGGTTAACTTTAATTAAACTACTGCGAGGTTTTGTATTGTTTTACCATTACACTTATGCTGCAGACATTGTGATCCTATGATACTTAGACACAGGGCAATTCTATACTAAAGTTTGTTTTCAAATTCCCGAGGCTTTTGACTTTAAGCGCTGGACAAAATTCTAATTTAAGTTCAAGGGCAGTTTTAGTTCTTATTTTCTTTAATTCTTTCAATTAGTGATACTGGCTTTGATTTGTTTGATTCTTAGATTGTCTGTAATATTTCCTGTTTTTTGTATTATAGGTTTGTTATACAGAGGGCATTTTCCATCCATCAGCATCAGTATTTTTGTCTTAAAAGTATCTAGTTCGAACCATAACATTATACCTCCACCGACGTTGACTCGAAGATGCAGATGCACAATTAATTTTATTTTTTATTTTTTTAAAATAAGACTATTTCCTTGCTCAAATGCTCCAAACATCCTTTCTTCCAGGTTCTAGATTTTCAAAGCATAAATATCCAATTTTTTTTTAGTAACTGGGAATAAAATATGGGACGCCAACCTATACTGTACCACGACCACCCTTTCCTTTACCACACCTCCTGTTTAGAAGTTCTAAATCAGCTGTCAACCATGCAACTCACCCAACTGCTCGCACTTCTAGGCTTTAGAGCTATTACCGCACAACGGCACAAGCAACATCCATATTTATCACCCTTTCCTTTACCACACCTCCTGTTTAGAAGTTCTAAATCAGCTGTCAACCATGCAACTCACCCAACTGCTCGCACTTCTCGGCTTTAGAGCTATTACCGCACAACGGCACAAGCAACATCCATATTTATGGTTTTATCTACAATTGAAAATTGTAGCAGATATTCCCAGTCCATTAACCAAACAGAATCTCATGGCATTAATAAGTACTAAGGTGAACATAAAATTTCTTAGTATAAATAAGAGAAATGATAAAATTATAATAAAAAGGGGCCAGAAAATTATAGCAACCTACTGCTTAAAAACTTTCGGAACAGCTTCAAGGACAGCAGCCATGTCTAAACCCACGTCAACACAACAGATACAGATGGCCATTCCATCTGAGGCAGCAAATTCAGCCATCTCAATTGCAATATTTACAGCTTTATGCATGTTTTCCTCAGCAATTTTCTATTGTGTCGTTTTTCACTTAGATCCAATGAAAAGAAGCTAGAATACACTAGATCATAATCAATACTTAAAGATTAAACATGTTAATTGTTAAAGAGAATGGGTTACTGCTGAGATGTTTGCCAGATCAAAGCAAGGGCTTTTGTGCGACGAAAGCAAGACCTCATAACTATAGAAACTAGTTTAAACTCTGCAATGAGCATAAATTAGAATAATCATAAACCAAAGAAATTCACTTTTAATAACTTCTAAATCTAACTCAGTTACTGATTTGATAAGAATTCAGTTCATAATTTTATTATCAGGTTAGTAAACAGGAAACACCAAATAATTAAGATAAACATAAGAAAGAATAATCCTTTTCGAGAAAGAAAAAAAAAGGGTAGATCACACTTGATATTAAGAATGCAAATGCTGAAAGAAGTTCTGAATAGTAAGAGATTTAACGACAAAGGGAAAGAGATAGACCTTCTCTACTAAGCTTCCTTCCATTTTGGATGCATAACTTACTTCCTGCTTTAGCAAACAAGCCAATTTGAACGCAAATGTTTGAAATATCTGCTGAAAACCATCATTCCCTGCCAAGATAAAATCTGAATAATTAATAGAGCAAAGTGCAGACAACTGAATTTAACAGGGGAAAAAAGTGAACAGTCAAAACATCAAATCTGTGGCCTCAGTATCTACCCAGACAAGCACCAACATCTACTATGGCAAGCAGTTGACGGTTCCAATGAGGTCAGCGATGACATGTCAAGTTTGTTGACATGCCATTATCATCCAGCCCAACTTTAACAGAAGATGGTCGAACTCCCGTTGCCTACAAAAGAAACAAGAAAATGCTTACAAAAACAGATAAGACACTGAGGAAAAAAAACAACGAAAAGCAGGGAGAATGCGAATCGATATAAGAAAAACCTCATAAAATTTACAGTTGACTCGTACCCAAGGTACTCATCCTCAAAATCCCAACTAAAAGTGCTTTGGAGGAGTCAATCTTCAAATTTAATTTCATATACACCTAAATTTTTGGGCTGCAACATCATATTCTATGATTTATACACATATAATTTCAGTAGTGCAAAACACGATAACAATGACTGAGTAACCAGTGTAGTTGACACTGTCAAAATTAATTACTGTCCCAACATCTTGCAGTTCCTAAACATAAATCACTAGAAACTTATAAATATTCATTAACCATGGAGACAAGGTGAACGAAAGAGAGAGAAAGAAAAGATCTCCAGCGAAAGCATCATCTCACCAATTGGATAACATCAAAGATGGGTAAGAAGACGTCAGTATCATAATTGCTCATCTTGTTTTGAAGGATGGGAGTCAATCATTAAAAAACCATTCAAGTGTCAAGGTGCTTCGACGTAAGAGTTTCGAAATCAACTGTAAGTAATGCATAATAGAACAGTTAAGTACAACGTAAATACATCTAAACAAATCAACATTGCTGAAACTGGCATTTTACTATGATAATGGTAATAAAACGAGATTGATAAGCAAAAATATTGTAAAAGAGACTATACCCAGATACAAGAAGGTTCCAAATTTTAATGCAAGCTGGATCATCATTATGGACCGACGATGCAGCATTGCAATTGCCAATTCAATCATAATGTACTTTAATGCAAGGGCCACAAGGACCTCTCCCAAAAGTAGTCACAAAAAACAATTGATAATACATAAATACCCATTATAATAAAACCAATCAAACTATATAACACAAATTAAGAAAGATTCAAATTATACCTCGTGTACATTGGCACAGAGAAGAGAGATGATGTAGACAAACTGTTACTTCAAAATTTTCTAAATGAACAGAATGTCAAAGAAGACCATACTCTGCAGCCAAAACTCCAGCCACAAATTTCTTGCCATAGTATCAGGAACAAGGCCAGACTCCACATGCCCACCATAATAGGTTGCAAAAATTCGGTAGCTGGCAACACAGACCTGAATGTGTTAACAAAAAAGGAGAAAGGGTACAGACAAAAGCACCATAATAAAAGAAACATAATAAATATACAAAGCAAATTATTTTTCTTGCAGTGGGACCCCACATACTCGGCACAATCTGCAAATTAAACATGAATAACCATTGATCAATGTATATGATTATCGATGAAGAAGCAAGTTGATGTAACTAAAGTACAAGCAACTAAACGGTTGAAGGAAATATCTATCAGACATTTGGAAAAAAAAAAAATTAAAGGAAAAAGCATACAAAGTTCCAGTACAGAAGGAAGTATATATCAAACCAGATTGCTTAAGGTTGTATCATTTTGTCTTGGTCCAAACCAGAATAAAAAATTGTGGAAAGGGGCCCAACCTAAAATACAGGTAGAAAAATATTTATATAATTCAAAAGTCAATTAAGGGACATTATTTGACATAAAAATACGTGCAACTTACAATGCTTGCCAAAGCAAAAAGACAACAATTGCAACTACTCTCACTCCCCAAACTCCATTCGGGCAGGACACTAGAAAAAAAAAGAAAAAAAAACATACGAGAGGATAAACAATTAAAAAAGGAATTTAGCGGGAAGAAGTTGCAAAGGATATAAATGGAAATTACAAAGAAACTCTGTGACAAGTCAATAGGTGGAAGAACGGCTGAAATTTCACGAAATGGCAATACCATTTAGAAGAAAGGGTAGAATTCAACAAGCAGAACTATAACAGCATCCTGACATCCTCTAACCATATATTTTTTTCTAGCTTTCTCCAGAACAATTCCTCCTTTCTCAACCAAAGACTACACACAAAATATAACACCAGGTAAAACAAGATGAAACAAAGGTAGCAATAGCAACCATAGAACAAGATGCTCCTAGCGACAAGGTGAAACATGGATGAAATTCTACAAAATGGCAATAACATTTAGAAAGGCTGCAATTCGACATCCAGAACTTTAACAGCATCAGGATATCCTATAATCAAATATTTTTTAACTAGCTAACTTGAAATGCACTCTAAAGACCAAAATCCTCGAATGAGACCATTTACTTTCTGGCTACAAGAACTATTCAACCTTTCCAGTAAGGTATCATCTGGTAAGGAACTATCATCAACAAGACATAAGTCACCAGCCTTCATAGATTGCAGAAGAGGCCCATCTTGCCATGTAAGAATTTTTGCCACTTAGGTAAAGCAGAACATGGTCGAACTCCTGTTGCCTACAAAGGAAAGAAGAAAATGCTCACAGAAACAGGTAGGACACTGAGGAAAAAAACAACAAAAAGCAGGGAGAAGTTAAATGAATATAAGAAAAACCTCACAAAATTTACAGTTGACTTGTACCCAAGGAACTCATCCTCAAAATCCCAACTAAAAGTGCTTTGGAGGAGTCAATCTTCAAATAATTTCATATACACCTAAATTTTTGGGCTGCAGCATCATATTCTATGATTTATACACATATAATTTCAGTAGTGCATAATATGATAACAATGACTCAGTAACCAGTGTCGTTGACACTGTCAAAATTAATTAGTACCTCAACATCTTGCGGTTCCTAAACATAAATCAGTGGAAACTTATAAATATTCATTAACCATGGAGACAAGGTGAATGGAAGAGAGAGAAAGAAAATATCTACAACGTAAGCATCATCTCACCAGTTGGATAACACCAAAGATGGGTAAGAAGACGTCAGTAGCATAATTGCTCATCTTGTTTTGAAGGATGGGAGTCAATCATTAAAAACCCATTCAAGTGTCAACGTGCTTCGTTGTAAGAGTTTTGACCTAAAATAGAAGTAGAAAAATATTTATATAATTAAAAAGTCAATTAGGGGAAATTATTTGACATAAAAGTACGTGCAACTTACAATACTTGCCAAAGCAAAATCAACAAAGACAGCAATTGCAACCACATTGACTCCCCAAACTCCATTCGGGCAGGACATTAGAAAGGAAAAAAAAAGCAATAAACAATTGAAAAAGGAATTTATAGGAAAGAACTTGCAAAGGATATAAATGGAAATTACAAAGTAACTCTGTGACAAGTCAACAGGTATCTAACTTAAGCTTCACAAGTATATAAAAAATAACACTGTGAATCAAATTTTGGCTTAAATTTACCTAAGATTCTTCATTACAGTCACGTTCATTTAGATTTAGGCAATCTGAATATAAATGTTTCTTTTCTGATGCAAAACTTCAATATTGACCTTAGTTAACATGATTTAGACAGATTTCATGTAGATTTGGATGAAAAAGATGTTTAGAAGAAAAACCCGTGATCAATACCTAGTTTAAGGTGGTAGTTAATTCAGATTTTATTATAGATTATAAGAAAAGGAATGAGTAATTTAATTAAGGACAAAAATAAAAATCAATTTGCAAGCAGATTTTGCACTAGCAAATT
>JBBYHO010044330.1:0-10305 GCA_038382025.1 Adansonia gregorii
TGTCTCTATTGTGTATAATGATGGGTTTCTCAGTTACTCTTACTCATACACGATCACAGTCTGCTTGCTTTAGCTTAAGCTTAAGCCATGTGATTCTTGTTTTATTTGTAGGTTCATTGGTTGGAATTTCCAAAATTATGAGCTCGAGGAAGAAGAAAGGTTTTGGTTTGTAGCCTGGAATTTTTTTTTTAAATAATTTCCCTTGGTTTTGAGCATGAACTTTTACCGGGTTGGCTTGTTTAGATCTAGTGGTTTTGCGTAACTTATGAAGAACGTAAAGTGATTTTCTTGTCTCTTTATTGTAGATAATTGCCTTATCTTGTTTGTGAGTTCAGGAATCTTCAATTTCTTTTTCTTTCATTTTTCCAGCAATGGTTGGGGAATCATTGCCAGAGTTCAACATTCCAGAAGTTGTTTTGCAGCCTTTGCTTAGCGCATCAAATTCATCTTCACTGTAAGAAGTCCTTGAGATACTTATAAAAGCTTCTAGGGCTGCTGTTGGCCGTGTAGAACTTGCTTTAAGGAATATCCTTCTAACTGTACTTAATCGTGTTGAATCTCTCCATCATACATTAAGTCACAAATATCTCATGCAATTATTGAAGCTTCTTAGGAAACTTTGTTCTGGAGAAGTTGCCAATCAGAATGCATTTTTGGAGAACAATGGAATTGAAATTGTTTTGACTGTTTTGAGGTCTACCACACTTGTTTCTGATCCAGATTTTGGGATTATTCATATCAGTTTGCAAGTTCTGGCAAATGTTTCATTGGCTAGAGCTGAACATTAGCAGACTATTTGGCTTAAGTTCTTTCCAAATGAGTTTTTCGTGCTAGCAGGCATCCCTAGTCAGGAGATTAGTGACCCTTTGTGTATGATTTTATACACATGTTATGATGGAAGGCCTGGACTGGCTACTGAGCTATGTACAGATTCGGGTTGCCTATTGTAGCAGCTATAATGCAGACTGTTGCTTTAGGTACAGATTATGGGCCTTTGATTTTTTGAGTTTTTATTACCCTGGCCTTTTCCGTACGTGCTTTGTTTTAAGTAAATTTAGATCTAATAATAGCTAACTGTAAATCCCTCTTTTTTTTTCTTCAGTTGTCATATCAGTTGGTTTTAGAGAATATTGGTTTAAGTTACTTCTCTCAAGATTATGTTTGGAAGATATTCACTTCCCTGCACTAATCTTTAAATTATGTGAAGGTCATGCCTCTGAGTATAGGGGAAATGCTACTCGTAGGGATAATGTTTTCTCATCAGAGTAGGCTTTTCATCTGAGACTCATATCAAAATTCCTAAATGAACGAATTGATGAAGTAAGAATTCCAAATGGTTCTGCATTGTGTTCTTATAATATTTAAGTGATCAATAATGGTTGTCGACTTTAGCACCTGAGGTAAGTCTGGTCTTCCAACTGGCTCTACATCGTTGATGTTATGACATATTCACTTATCATTTTGAGAGATATTTGCCCTCAAGGTGTGGGAGACTTGAAGAAAGATTCTGTAGACATTGTTGATATGCTACTCGCTAATGAACTTATAAACATTTTGTGATCTTTGTTTTGTGATCTTAAGCCTCCAGCAATCATAAAGAAACTGTGGAGGAGGCTGAAAACCAAGAACCAATTATGCATTCCTCTAAGCTCTGCCCTTAACAGAGGATTCCAAAAAGATTTGGTTGCGGTAATTGGGAATTGTGCCTATTGAAGGAAGTACATACAGGATGAAATAAGGCAGAAAAATAGGATTCTACTGTTGTTAAAACAGTGTGTTACTGATGATGACAACCCATATTTGAGGGAATGGGGCATTTGGTTTGTGAGAAATTTATTAGAAGGTAATGCAGAAAACCAGCAGACAATGGCTGAATCAACAGACTTTTGGTATTGACATGCCTGAACTTACCAGACTTGGTCTTAGAGTGGAGGTTGATCAAAAGACTTATCATGCAAAGCTAGTAAATATCCCAGGAAAATACCAAAAGCCTATTGATTAATTTTATTGGCTATTTTAGTATGATTGACTCATCAAAGAAAAGGTGTCATGTTCTTTGAAGATTTTATTTTTTCGATTTGGAAACTTTTTTGAGGAACTGATCTAGGGAAACAAGAAGTTTGACTGTGCAATCTAATTTTATCGTGGTACAATTTCTAGATCTTGATATTGAAATTATCTTTTCCCCTGTCTTGATAATATTCAGTTTTTACTGATATCCTGGGTATGAAATTTCCTTGACGTGTGCTTTTTTGCCATTTTCCAAATATTTCATATTTCTTGGTTCAGCTTATGATGCATTGACCTTTGATTATTATTGCAAAATTCTATGTTGTCAGTGCTTCTGTTGGAATTTTCTATCTTATTAAAAAATGAAAAAGCCAATTCCCATGTAATATTGATGGATAATTGAACCCCCTAAATGTTATTGGAACATCAGACAAATGCTTCTGATATTTTTCTTTTGGATTGTTTCACGACATTATTGAAATGTATGTAAGGGTTCCCTTCTCATTGCTCCCTCCTCCTTCTTAGGTTGTAAGTTTTGCCTTGAAACAATTACTTGAATATTGGGTCCTTTCTCTACCTCAGAACTATTTCCAATATTGCGGAGTATCTGACTCAGTAAATCCAAGCAATAGTGGACTCAGTTTTGTCTATTATAGGCGATAAAGTCCTTTGTTGCTTTAATGCACAGAGGTCTAGTGTTAATTGAAAACTTTTTCTTCCTTTTTCTTGTTATAAACGAGTTTTAATGATGCATGTTCCCTGTTAATGAGAGAGAAAATCCAGTTAACCATTGGGATTTAAACGTTCATGTTTATAGTTTATTTGTCTCTTTGTTTCTTTTCTTATTCTTTTTTTTGGTAAACAATTTATGATTGAGTCGTTGTTACTAATTTTGAAAATTTCAGTTGATTCTATCTTGATTTTGAAATAGTGTGATAGATTTTGTTTTCTGGTTTTGCTTGGATAAGCTTCTTATAATGAATACTTAATTTGTTACTGTTACTCATGTTGTACTTGGTAAAACACTCTGAAATTCTCAATACTTTAGAAAGAGGGAAAGAAGGAAAAAACAAGGTTAGGTGAAATGATTTTTGGGATCTATCAAATAACTTCACAATTTCATGTGTTAGACACATCTTGTAAGTTTGACTTGGGTTTAGCTCTCCAAAAGTAAAGTAGCTAGTTGGCCCCTTTAAACCCACTTTCAATTGATAATGCTACCTAGAGTGTTGTTTAGGGAAGAAGGGTGAGGGTGGGGAAGTGTTGAAATTTTATCTTATTTTTAATTAACTTAGAATTGGCAGTTAACGTTTGAACTAAGCATAATTTAGTTTTTAGATGTAAGTTTGTTTACCTAATATGTTAGTTCTGTCCTCGATAATAGTGAGCACCACATTGTTTCCAAACATGTTACTCTCTCTGAGGTAAGAGTGAATGTTGATGGCAGTGAGCATAACTGAGATTGGTGGATGTATGTAACATGATCGAAGAAAGGGTAGAAGCGAGTTTTTCTTATGATTGTGGTAGAGGTTTCATTTGTAGCTTATTGCTAAGTGACCTTTCTTTATTGAATTTAATTGATAAATTTAGTTCATGTTGAGGGGCTTCTTTTGTTTTAGCATTGATGTCATGCATGCTTAGTATTTCAATGTCATGACTCTTGATTGCAGGGAGAGATAGGTGTAAAAGAACTAAACTTACATTCATTTTCTGTGATAAAGCATTAGAAAAATAACAAGGAATTTATGGAGTATATGAGAAAGAAAATAAAGAGTTATTTCCAACTTTTTTTTTGAGGATTGATTGTGACACTTTATGCTTAATGTGATCTAAAGTTGGATGTTAAGCCTGCCTCGATTTGCAGTAGAAGACTCAGCTCCTCTTGGCTGAAAACAGTGGAGTTTTTAAGACAAACAATATCATCTCTGGAGTAAATCAATGGAAGGCAAGAAAGTTGAAATCTACGTGTTTCCCCATAATACATAGCATACAGATATTTACGTGTTCCAAAGTAAGTCTTTCTAGTTAGTTTATACATCGAATATATATTTGGCAAAAGTTCATCAAAAGATAACAATTAAAGAAATTATTTTAATTAGTGAATGGACATTCTAAATAACATTGGTTGCATGTATGGTGGCATTCTTTTTTCTGCCTGTAAGAATATAGTACCTTGGTTCAAATCAAACTACATAGCACAGTAAAAACTCATACCAAGTAAATAAACAAAGAACTGCACAACAAAGAAGTTGGCTTATTAGCTTTGACTTACGCTACTGGAATTTCGGTATGAGTAATGGTTACGGTATATTCAATTTTTTTTAAGATTCGTCTTATGTTTGGAAGGTCTTTGGAGAGTTATATCCTAATACTCATATTTTAAAATTTATTACATATGGATACTCGAAGAAAAATGAAGAGTTGAGTGATATAGGCTTTGTTTTAATGGTCTGTACCCTGCAGCTCCTGCTTGCCAAGGGTATTCCCCCAAAAACATTAGAAAATCAAACATAGCAAAGAAGTTGTAGTAGTGCTTTTTTCCCCCATTAAGATGAACAAGTCTAGTTTGCTTTAATCTTTTGCGTACATTCAGAAAGCAAAGGATTCTACAAGAAGAGATACCTAGCTATAGCATAATAAAGCCAATACATTATTTATCATCCAAGCTGGCTAGGAAAAGATTTAAAATGTTAACCAAAAAAAAAAAACTTTTTAGGCTAACTATTAATTTACTCTTGCTCAGAACCACAAATGGATTCCTTTCCACAGTATCATCTTTGAGGTATTGGAAGTAGCTTGGAGTTGGAGGTGTGTTAACTTCCATAGATCCCTCTAGAATTTTTACTACGTGCCCCATACTTGGTCTATCCTTCTCATCATCTTGAATGCACTAACAAGCAACTTCGCAAGCTCTGGTGGGCTCGTTAATGTGGATGCTATCCTCCAAGCTGTAATTTAATAATGTTGGGATGTCCTCCCCTTTGTTCAATACATCTGCAACCCTATATCGAAAGTAACTGCATATTTCATTACAAGCTAATGTATCTCCATTTCTTTTTCTCAATATAACCTCAAAAAGAAGTTTCCCATAACTGCAAACATCAACTTTTGAACAGATAGGTAAGCCTGACATCCATTTTGGTGCAAGGTATCCTGTAATCCCTCCCATGGTTGTCAGAACCCAACCAAAGTCTAGGCCTATAAGCTTTGCGAGACCAAAATCAGCTACTTTGGGGTTATATTCTACATCCAACAAAACATTTTCATGCCTGATATCACAGTGTATGATGCAATCTCTGCACTTCTCATGGAGGTATTCGATTCCTTGGGCAGTTCCTAGAGCAATTTGAAATGAGGTCCTCTAGTTTAAAATCTCATCATGGTTTTAGAACAAAAGAGATGCTAGAGAACCATTCGGCAGTAATCATAGACCAAAAATCTGTTCGAAGATTCAGTACAAAATCCCCAAAGATGAATTAGATTAATGTGCTTTATTTTTGCTAGTGTCTTCACTCCCTCAAGAAATTGCTTTTCACTTTCACAAGGACCTTTCAGTTGCTTCACTGCTGTGGCAGTTCCATTTAGTAGCGTCCCCCTAAACACAATGCCGAATCTTCCTCTAACCTTTTCAGAGAACGTCTTTGTTACTATATTCAAATACCAATATCGCCAACGAAAAACCTACTGCTTCTAATTCAATAAAATTTTTACATTTCTTCTTTTTAATTAAAAGTGCCACAAATAAAATACTAAAAGGTCATCGTAGCTGCCCCTATGACAGTTGAAGCAGTAATCCGTATAGCTTTCCTCTTTGTCCTCCTAGCTTCGATCTTCTTCTCCTCAGAATCAGAGGCCGTTACGCGAACATATATATTAATTCTAGTCACAGCATCTAGTGGAAGTTGCTCTACATATGGTAGATATCCTTTCCAAATCAAACATGCACCACCAATGACGTAATCATCATAAGCATAGCAACACATGAATAGTTCCTTAAGCATACTACCTTACATTCTTTAATGTTTTCAACTATTAAGCTTGTTGATGCTCACGTTGCCATCACTCAGAGGTTGAACCTGTTTCTGCAATACAAAGAGAAGTTAGGAGGACGCCGGAGTTCAACTCCGGGGGCTCTCTCCAATAGTTAAGTCAGAGGTGTTTTATTATAGTGTATTGTAGGTCTTTTTTCCAGTCTCCCTACTTGTGAATATGCTTCTCCCTTTTATAGTATTTGCTTGAAGACATCATATCAGGTGATTTGATGGTGATGTGACCCACACCGAGCTAGGTGTCAGGCCTTGTTGCCTAATGGTCAGCCCACCAGCCGACCGTCCTTTCAGTAGATGTCAACTCCGCATTTAAGCCACTATCGGAGGTGTCACACCGGTGTTGGACGAGGTTGGGCGATCGCCTTCAAGTTTATTGGCGATCGACTGTGGTCTTCTAGCAAGACGGCCGTTTTTCAGTAAGGCGGTCGTCAACTATATAACAATTATCCCCCCCGCTGTCCAAAAGGGCGGTCATAAAGTGACTCGTCATTTTGGACACGTGTGAGTGGAGGCCTTGGTGGGAGGTGAGGCGTTGTAACTGTTAGAATTAATGTGGCAGTAATGGCAGAATACGGAAGGTTGTGGGATGGGGGAAGGAATGAGATTGGAACACGTGGCCTGATAAAGGATTTGAAGGGCACTTTTAGGGGGATATGGAAAGGCAAGAAGGACACGTGTCAGAATGGGGGAAGGGTGCCAGGTTGTTAGAGGCATATTAAGAAGGGTGGTGGCGACACGTGGGAAGGGGGAAGAGGAAGGGTTGAGGATGTGCGGATATACAATGAGGGGTGGGGCTGAGGTTATTTCACCATTTTTGTGGGAAAAGTGAAAAAGGGGAGCGAAGCAATTTATGTGAAGAAGAAGTGGTGAGTGTTTGAGATTTGGTCGGTAACGAGTTTTTGTAGAGTCGTAGTGTTTTAATGGTTTTGTGTGTTGTTTGGCAGTAATCGCTCGTGTGAAGGTGCGAATAGGGACGCTGCAGAAAGTAAGGCCATTGTTGGGTAAGTTCCAGTGGGTCCTTATGCTTTTTGCTGTGTGGCTTTGCATTGTTGGGGGTGGAGGGATATATGGTAAGGAGGGGTGGTATAGCGGTGAAGTTGGTGGCAAGAAACGGTAGACTAGAGGAAGCGGGGAATAAGGTAAGGGTGATGGTTGGATGGTTAGCACAGGGGGGAATGGCGGACCAACGAGTTCTAGAGGAAGAAAAGGAAGAGGTGAGAGAAGTGGAGGCTAAGTAGAGTGGCGATCAGGAAGAGGGGTCGGTTGAACCTGAAGGTGAGGAGGCGATCGCCATGGTGGACACCGAGGCGGTGGATAGGCATGTCGGTGTAGTGAACATGCAGATAGTGTGGCGGTGGCTATACGATAGAGGAATAGATCTGGAGAGATACTAGATCGCTGAAGCGGGGCCGCAGGAGCGAGCAACATACGCCGAAGGTAACAGCGAGGCATTTTACTTGCATATCTTCAAAGCAGGCTTCCACCTGCCGCTGGAGGCATTTTTCTACGAGTTGATGGAGGAATATAAGTTGTCGCCCAACCAGCTGAAGCTGAACAGCTGGGCATCCTCTTGACGTATTTCTTGGTGTGCAAAGAAAAAGGTTGGCGACCGTCTATTGGGGTGGTGAAGGAGCTTTATGTTTTGAAGCGGGCTGAGCCTTGCTTTTACTATTTACATGCACGAGAGAGAGGGCGAATGATCATCGACTTATCATCGAATGCACATATACGGTAGGACTAATTCTTCGTAGTGGCCAAGAAGGCGAACGCCGAATGGGGCTTTCTGGTGCGTTGGGGTACGAGGGCGAGAGCCAGCAATGAGAGGGTGGCCCTAGAAGAGATGGAGAAAGATCAAGTCCTCTTCTTTAGGGGTGGATCAGTGAGCAACAGGGCGTACTTGATGTTTCGTAACATCTAGAGAGAGTGCCTTGGGCGAGACTTGGAAGATGTTCTTGAGGGTTTAGTGCATCCCGTTGGGCATCAGAGACGACGTCGGTTGTTACGACATCAAAGAGGTATAATTTTAATTTTTACGTCAAAGTTTAAGCATGGCGTGCGTGGTAATGACGATTACTGAAAAGAGGTGTTGACTTTTGCAGGGGAGCAAGTGGCTGAGGAGAGGATAGAAGATGTGGAAGAAGGGGGGTTGCGGGGGAGGTGGGAGTGGGTACGGTGGAGGATGGTTTAGGGGCGAGTGGCGAGGAGGGAGTGGAAGGCGGTCGTCAATCGAATCAGGGAGTGGACGAGGGTATTTGTTCTAGTCACTTGTGAAGGTGTGAAAGTGTACGACAGTACTAACTTGACTGATTTGTGTTGCAGGAATGGATCCAGTTCATGTGGCATTGGCAGAACAGGCAGCTAGGCAGGCTGCTGCGGAGAGGGTTGCGGCAAGCCAAAGACAGGGAAAGAGGAAGGTAGGCCAGCTAGGAGATGCTGAGGCGGGTGAGGTAGCTGTTAGAGCTTCCTGTGGTCGTCAAGAAGCTGCGCTGCATACATCTGTTGCTGTTCCTGTAACAGCACTGGCCCAATGCCCAGTGGTTGAAATGGTCGGGTCGAGTGGTGGGCCCACTCCTAGGATGACCTCACAGCCAAGCACTGCATCAAAAAGGCCACAAATTACTCGTGGTGGGCCTAGTGCAGTCGTTTCTAGCATTCTACGGAATAGACGGGTGCTAGACTTTGAGGCCGCGATGAGGTGGGCGATGAAAGGTCTGGCTGGTAGTGACCGAGAGGCATTCTCAAGGAGAAGTCCTGCGCAGAATCTAAATGCGGCCATGATGGGGTTGGTGGAGGCGCTGCACTGCCAGACAGTGTATTCCTGCCAAATAGCCAATTGGCAGGAAAAATTCAACCAGCAAGCGTCCAAGATCGCAGAGCTAGACGCCCAGGTTGTGAAGCAAAAGGAGGTGAGTGCCAAGCTAAAGGCATCCTTGAAGGAAATAGAAGAGAGGAGGATGACCGAGATAGCCGAGTTGTTGCTAAGGTGTGAAAAGGTGGAGGCGGCTGCCTCGGAGTCAGCTAGGAAGCTAGAGGAGCGGGATACAGAGTTGGCATCTGCGAAGTCCAGGGTTGCTGAGCTGGAATGTCAAATAGGTGAACCGCAAGGTCGCCATCAAGACGAGTTGAAGAAACAGTAGGAGGAGATCTTTGACAAGCTGTTCGCCGTTGTGGATTCATATCGTCGGAGTGCTTTATATGGGGTCCAACTACTACAGAGGCCTTTGGACTTACGGGCGGTTGACTTGGGTCGGGTATCTACGCCTCCTGAAGACTTCAACGTGTTACTGCCAAGCCATCAAGAAGTTGAAGCAGGGCGAGTGAGAGATGCAGCCTTGATAACCCCTCCAGCAGAAGAGTCAGAGCAGGGAGAGTCTGGGGATAAGGCCGGTGTACAGACCGTGTCATCGACTAGGGAATAGGCCGACAATGTAAATATTAATGTTTGTAAATAACTTTTTGGAGATTAAATAAAATTTATCTTGTGCGGATCAAGTTAGTGTTGATTGCTTGCATATCTCTAATATTTGTGATGTCGGGTAGGTTGGTAATACGAGGCCTAGTCCCTTATTGGAAATAACTTGTTTTAATGAGTAGAGTGTTTCTCAGGTGATTGAGATGGTGAGGATGATAAAGTATGCCTACGCGGGGATTACGTTGTAGCAATAAGAGTGTATGCCTGGGCGGTGATTGTATCGTAGCAATAATAAGAGATGCTTGGATGGCGATTGCGTAATAGCAATAATAAGGGATGCTTGGGCGACGATTGCAAAATAGCAATAATAAGGGACGCCTGGGCGGCGATTGCATAAGCGCAATAGTAAGGGATGCCTGGCCGGCGATTGCGTAATAGCAATAATAAGAGGCACCTGGGCGGTGATTGCATAATAGCAATAATAAAGGATGCCTGGGTGGCGGGTGTGTGATTGTAATAAGAAGATATGGTAAATGTGCAATGCGATATTTAAGACAGAATTGAAGAATGGCAATGTTTAGTATTAGAAGCAGTCATACTTACAAGTAATATTTTTTTAAGTGGGTGGCATTTGATGGGCGAGGGATGGGTCGTTCGTCGAGCTCTGCGAGCTTGTAAGCACCATAGCCCAGGACCTGGTGAATTTGATAGGGGCCTTCCCAGTTGGGTGTGAGTTTTTTGAATTCTCCTGCTGGTCGACTGGGTTCGCAATTGCGGAGGACAAGGTCTCCCACCTGGAATTGGCGATTGAGTACACGTCGATTATAATATCGG
>JBBYHO010044341.1:0-10303 GCA_038382025.1 Adansonia gregorii
TTCAAAGTAATCTTGGGAACTCATTTTGTCATCCAAGAATCTTTCTGTGAATATCATTTACAGAAATGAAATGCATGCGGCCTTTTTGTTCATGTCTAATTTTTTTTTAACGAATATTTCTTTCCTTTTTTACATACATTTATACAAATCATGTCATACATTTGTTAGCCTATTATTTTCTTTTTTACCCTTATAGATTTCCTACTTAAGGAAAAGTGGATGGTCCCAAGCACAATTCAACGGTTAAATTTGAATAGACTATTTGCTTGAATGAGGTCAATTTCAAAAAAGATGTTGATGATCATACTTTGCCACCTAATCTGCTAAAAATAATCAAGCAAGAAGATGAACAAATAATGCCCTATGAAAAATCCATAGAGGTGAAAAATTTAGGGGATAATGAGGATGATAGAAAAGAAGTCAGGATAGGGACTACCCTAATACACATCACTAGGGAAATATTAATAAGTTTACTTTAAGAATTTCAAAATGTTTTCACATTGTTCGAACATGCCAAGGTTGGACATGAAAATTATAGTCCATAAATTACTTATAAAATCAGAATTCAAACCGGTTCAATAGAAGTTGAGAAGAATGAAACTAGAAATGCTTCTGAAGATAGAAAAAGGTAAAGAAACAATTTAAGGTTGGATTTCTCTAAGTGGCAAAATACCCAAAATGGGTTGCAATTATTGTCCCAATTCCCAAAAGGATGGCAGAGTTAGAATGTGTGTAGACTATTGGACCTAAATCGAGCAAGTCTGAAGGATAATTTTTTTCTTCCCTATATAGATACTCTGGTTGATAATACTATAAAGAATTATATGTTTTCTCTCATGGATGGATTTTCGAGGTATAACCAAATAAAAATGGCACTAAAAGACATGGAAAAGATAACCTTTGTCAAAATGTGGGGAACTTTTTGCTATAAGGTGATGCTATTTAGACTGAAAAATATAGGGGCAACTAATTAGAGGGCAATGGTCACTCTGTTCCATGATATGATAAACAAAGAGATAAAAGTATATGTGGATGATATGATTGCCAAGTCACCTCAGGAGGAAGGATACATTGCAGATTTATGAAAATTGTTCAAAAGACTAAGAAAGTACCAATTAAAGCTAATTTTGGCAAAATGCACTTTCGGTGTAAGGTCAGGAAAGTTATTAGGCTTCATTGTAAGTGAAAAAGGGATTAAAATTGATCTAGATAAGATTAAAGCCATAGAGGAATTACCATCCCTATGTACATAAAAAACGTGCGATGTTTCTTAGAAAGGTTGAATTACATTGCCAGATTCATATCACAACTCACAAATAAGTGTGACCTAATATTTCAGCTCTTGCGAAAATAAAACCTTGGTGAATAGAATAAAGAATGCTAAGAAGTATTTGAAAAAGTTAAGCATTATCTTTGTAATTCACCAGTGTTGGAACCACCTGTAGCAATATGACCTTTGATTTTGTACTTGTCAGTGTCTAAAAGGTCTATAGGTTGTGTGCTAGGATAACAAGATGATATAGGAAAGAAGGAGCGAGCTATCTATTACCTCAACAAGAAATTTCTTGACTATAAGGTAAACTATTCTTAAATAGAAAAGATATGTTGTGCCTTAGTTTAGGCAATGAAAATGATCCAACAATACATGTTGTATCATACCAGCCGGCTGATCACTAAAATGGACTTAATCAAATATTTGTTCGAAGTACTGACTTTGTCAGGAAGGATAGCTAGATGGCAAGTTTTGCTATCAGAATATGATATGGTTTATGTGAGTCAGAAGGCAATTAATAGGAGTGTTATTGCTGAATTCCTAGCAAGCTAGGCACTTAATGATTATCAGCCATTGAATTTTGATTGCCTTGATGAGGATTTAATAAATATTTTAGTGGAAGAAAAAAGAGAGTGGTTGAAAGAATTAACATGGAAAATGTATTTTGATGGAGTATTAAATGCTTTAGGCCATGAAATTAGTAATCTTAATATCTTTAGTAGGAGATTATTACCCTTTTACTACTCAACTGGACTTGGACTGTACTAACAATGTAGCAGAATATGAAGCATGTTTTGAGGGACTTTGGCAAGCTGTAGAGAGAAAAGCTCAATTATTGAAAGTATATGGGGACTCAGCCTTAATGATTCATTAATTGTGCAAAAAATGGGAAAATCGAGATTCGAGGATGCACCAATATGGAAAGCTAATTTTAGAATTGCTTGAAAAGTTTAAAAAAGTAGAATTTATTCATCTAACTCGAGACGATAATCGAATAGCTGATGTTTTAGCCACGTTGGCTTAGATGTTTTAAATAAATAAGGGCTAAGAGGTAACACCAATTCAGATAAGCATATACAAGTCTATTACATACTGTTGCAATGTTAAAATGGAAGTAAATGGTATCCCATGGTATCATGACATCAAAAGATATCCCAACGATCGAGCATAACTAGATAATGTCTTTGAGACTGACAAAAAAACTTTAAGGAGGCTGGTGATGAATTTTGTTATGGATAGCGAGATTCATTATAAGAAGAGTTATGATTAAGTGTTACTACGGTGCGTTGCTGCTTCCAAAGCACAGAAGATATTAGAAGAAGTGCATGAAGGGATTTACGATATCCATGTGAATAGACATAACATGGCGAAGCAAATCATGAGATTGGGTTATTTCTGGATGACCATGGAAGGTGATTGTATTAAATATGCTCGAAATTGTCATAAGTGCCATGTCTATGCTAACAAGATCCATATACCACCTTCACCATTACGCGATTATCATTGCGCATCATAACCATGCCATGGCCATTCTCCATATGAGGCATGGATGTTATTGGACTAATTACCCTTATAGCCTCAAACCGTCATTGCTTCATCTTGGTGGCTATTGATTACTTCACCAAATGGGTTGAAGCAGCCTCCAATATAAATGTGACAAGGTTGATGGTGATAAAATTTTTGAGAACTAACATCATTTGTCGATCTGGGGTCCCAAAAAGTATTATAATGTATAATACCTCCAATTTGAATAATAAATTAATGACAAAGGTGTGCACCCAACTCAAAATATTTCATCACAATTTAATGACATACTGACCAAAGATGAACGAAGCTTCAAAGGTAGCTAATAAAAATAATAAAAAAATTATAGGGAAGATGGTAGAGACCTACAATGATTAGCATGAGAAGCTCCCCTTTGCCTTTTTGGCTTATAAAACTTTAGTCCAAACTTCAACTAAGGTAACACCTTATTCGTTAGTCTATGGTACAGAGGCTATCTTACCAATTAAAGTAAAGATCCCTTCACTTTGAGTTTTAACGGAAACCAAGTTGGAAGAAGCCAAATGGGTTCCAGATCATTATGAGCAATAAAATTTCATTGAAGAAAAAAGGCTAAAAGCTATTCAACATAGGTAGATGTACCAAAAAAAATGATGAGAGCGCATGATAAGAAAAATCATCCCAAAAATTTCTATAAGAGAAAATTGGTGCTAAGATGAATCTTGCCAGGATAGAGAGATCCCCGAGGCAAATGGGCAGCTAATTGGGAGGGGCTTTAAATTGTTCAGAAGATATTTTCAGGAGGAGCATTGGTATTGGCAGAGATGGATGGAAGAATTTTACTAAACCTATTAATTTGGATAGTGTAAAAAAATATTATGCTTAAAAAAGGCATCCATTAAAAGGAATGAAAAAAATAAAAAAATAAAAAAAATGAAAACCTAAAAAGATGTCTATTTAAAAAAATTAAATGAGAACCTAAAAAAAGTATGTGATCAAATGTGGTATAAGGGGGAGACTTTAAGCTAAAGGCTCGAAGTGACAACCCAAGTATTTGAAAAAAAAATCGATAAAGCATAATTTGCCAAAAGACTAAGTTTAAAAAAGGCATCGTATGGTCAAAGGCATCTTCAAGAGATGGATCTTCATGAAAGTAAACTTTTTGTTTAGAGAAAATCTTAAAAAAACTAATTAGGAGATCTCGTTTATCTGAGTAATAACTAAATCTCTTTTGTACTTTATCTTTATTTTAAAATAACAAATGTTGCATCCTCTTTCTTTGTTACATTACAAATATATATTTTTATTCATATCTTTGTTGGTTAGGTTTTTGGACCATGCTAACATTTCTGCTAGATGATAATTAATGTTTTGAGCAAATAAAAATCAAGGAAAAGATAACAAATTGATTTCTCTGCATTACTTTGAACAAGATTAAAACATTGCTGGGATCATTTTACAATAATTCAAGGTCTTTCAAATATTCTAAGAAGAATTAGGGTGAATAAACTACATATTTCCCATCATGCTCTTCTTCCTTAGCATGTATCAATTTATTTTGGCTATTAATGGAAATTTTAGAAATTACATATTTCTCCTATTGATCTTTTTTTAGCCTATCTCAATTTGTTCTAGCTATTAATGGGGAATTTTAAAGACCATATATTCCTAATTATCTTTCTTTTTTTTTAATTCCTAGATGATATTGGTGCATTACCTAGTTTAACTTTTCAAGAGTAAGTGTATCATGTGTATAATGACCTCTAAAAATGCCTTCAAATTCCAATTCAAGCGTTGGCTCCCTTTCCCAAAAAGAAAAGAGATCTTTAATGTTTTTTGAACATGTTGTTGATCTTTAAGCAGAAATATGGGTCCATTCCATCAAGTGAAGAAGAAATATCTATCACATTTTCTCCAAAATAGCTGGATAAGACATGGATAAAGAAAATTAGATCATGAAAACTCTTCATCTGCATTCTTAATGCATTTGCATTTACATTTAATAATTTGTAGATCTTAAGTTGAAAAGAGCCTTTGGATATGGCAATGTTTCAGAAATGAAAAGTAAACCTTGCATTCCTTCAGGCAATCCAAACGTTAAGCATTTTCACCATTTGACTATATTGGTTTTACCTTGGTCAACTTTTTCGATCAAGGTTACATCCTGATCAACCCAGCCTAGGTTATATCCTGATCTGTCCTTATTTAACTGTATCGATTCTACCCTCGTTAACATTTTACACCCAGGTTACATCTTCATAATTCTTCATTTGACTATATTGGTTTTGCCTTGTCAACTTAGACCTAAGATTATATCCTGGTTATTTTTCATTTGACTGTATTAGTTCTGCCTTGTCATCCATTTAGATCTAAAATTATATCCTAGTCACCCTTATTTAACTTGTTGACTTTATCCCAGTTAAACCTTACATATGTTGATTTGTCAATTTTATCCCAATTAACTTTTGCCTAAGTTGACCTGTCGACTTCATCCCAGTCAACCCTTTTTATTTATTAACTTAGTAGGTTTTATTTATCTCGATCAAACCCTTTTTTATTTGTTAACTGTCAATTTTGTCCTAGTCAACTCTTTTCATTTGTTGGCTTGTCAATTTTATCTTGGCCAACCTTTTTTTATATGTTAACTTGTAGGGTTCGTCCCAATCAACCTGTACCTTTGTTGACTTGTCAACTTTGTCCTGATCAACTCTTTTCATTTGTTGGCTTATCAGTCTTATCCCAGTCAACCCTTTTTATATGTTGACTTATAGGTTTTGTCCTAATTAACCTGTACCTTTATTGACTTGCAGGTATCATCCCAGTCAACTCATACCTTTATTGACTTGTCGATTTTATCGTAGTCAACCTTTTTAATTTGTTAACTTATTGGTTTTATCCCAATCAACCTTTTATTTTTGTTAACTCAAAGGTTTTGTCTTAGTCGACCATATCTTTGTTGACCTATAGGTTTTCTCTCAGTCAAACTCTTACCTCTATTGACTTGTATGGTTTCATCCCAATTACCTTATTTTGTTTGTTGACCAGCATGGTTTTGTCTCACTAAGTCACGCACTAGTCGCTATTTAATTTAAGATTTTTCTTTAGGGCTAATTAGCTTTTATTTTTATTTTGAGTTTAGTTTTCAAAACTTAATGACCCGAATTAAATCATGTCTATGTGGTCTTTGCCCTGTTTTTGATTCTCAGCAACAGTCAAAGAGGGACAGTTGTAGGCACCTAATTTCGTCTAAATCTCGTTTCTAATAATCATGAATATCTGAGATCAAGAACTTAATGGCCATTCTTATTAGGACTGATATTTTTTAGTTGAACAAGATATTTTCAGGACCTTTGGATAGCCGTAAGTTCACTTGATGAAAAAATGCATTATGATGACTTATCTCAGATGAAAAGATAAATATTCAAAAGGAAAATTTGGTTTTAAATATCTTCTTTTTGAATTCAAAAAATCATTCCTGCAGATGATATCATAGTTAAATTTTCCATTTTCATGAATTTTTTGAAACTTTTTTGTAAAGCTTGAAAAATTAACCATCGTATATTTTTACTGATACTTATGAGTATTCATGCTAATATGCATTCCAAAAAAATAAAAAATGTTCAAGGAAAAATTCATATTGATATTTTATACCACAAGGTGTCAAGTTGTCCATTTTTGTAATTAATTTTGAATTATTCATAGTACATCGAGTATTATACTTGTGAAATTTTTCCTAACAAAATTATTCTGAACTTTAAAATTTTATCTTTACCATTTTGTAAATCAGTATTTTGGATAAAATGTTTTATTCAATTCATTTCTTATAAGTTTTAATGTATTTTTTGAAAATTTTTGGTCCTAAATACAAGCTTTCTTTTAATCTGTAAAATTTTTAGTAGAATTTTCTTAAGTTTTAAACTTTAAAATTCTTTAAATATTTTCATTTAACCACCAGCAAATCAGTTTTTTGAAATTCATTTTATTTTATGAGTTTCTATTTTTATGAATTTTTTTTTGTTTTCAAGATATAGAGTTTTCTACTCTATATTTTTTTCAGAGAAAATTTTTGAGCTTAAGATTTTTAAAATTATTTAACTATTTTCATTAAAATTATATTAAATCATTTTTTAAAATTCAATTTATTTCATGAGACATGCTGCATTTTTTCCAAAATAACAAATTTTTTTCATAAAGGTTTTCTCATAAAATTTTACGAGTGTTAGATTTTAATTTTTTTTCTTGCACATAAGACTTCTCAACAATTTTTCTTGTATAATTTAGGACTTGAAATCTTTATAATTTTTTATTATTAATTTTATTTTATTTTGGTAAAATGTCCTTAGCGGGCCTAAAACTTTAACTTTTGCAAATAAGTCTAATAAGCTTATTAATTTCTCAACAAGCCTAATGACATTACCAAGCCCATTTTCTTGATTTTTTACCAAGCCCATTTCATTCTCTAAAAGCCTACCAAGCTCATTTTTATCTTTATATTTCCAGCAAAGCCCATTAACTTTTTCTTTAAATTTTTTATTTATTTTTATATCAATTATTTTGATTCAATTTTTTTTATGAAATATTGATTGGAATTTCATATGATTAAATTCTTAATTAGGTTTATTTTGTGAAATTTTGTTGAGCACATGAATTTTAATTTATTATCATTTTTTCTAGAATTTCCAATTTGGCTTTTTATGCACCTTGATTGCATTTGTTTGTTTACTTCTAAGATTACGTTTACTTCTAAATTCATAATGTAATTTTGCTTTTACATAATTAATTTTATAATTTGCCAACTTAGTTACATGTAATCTAATTGAGTTGGAATTAAATTATTTTCCAATTGATTTAGTTTCATTCCAACTAATTCCATAAAGTTAACCAAAACCCATCATTTCACCTAAACTAGCATAATCATGACAATGGAGATAGTGGCTTATAAGAAAAGATGAAAAGGGTATGGACTTATGACACAACATTTATTGTTTCCAACCTAACAAGTAAATTTAACATCAAAAAATATAAAAAGAAAAAAGAAAAAAAATCCATGAAAAGGGCATGGAACTTCAACCAAGGAGGATGAAAATCCTTCTTAGCTAAATCATCCTCCCCTATAAATGAGGGAGGATGTTTTTTTCAAGTTTTTTAGTTTTTGGGAAGCAAAAAAAAAAATAACACTACAAAAATTTTCAAAGCTTGTGAAGGTATAATCTCTACTTACATCTTTGAAGTTTTGTTTGTTTATACATTTTTCTTCTCTTTGGCAAGCCAAATATATGCTTAAGTTCATAGATTTTTTTTATCCATGTTGAAAGACTAAGCATAATGGCCATGAACTAATTTCCTTGATTTTATTTTTTTTCTTCTTATTAGTAAATTATTTTTCTTCATAAATCATGTTTATGTTGATATGCATTGGTTTTGGTGTTGTGTTTGTCATATATATGTTCTTACCTATTTTTTTCTTTGTGTTTTCTTGTTATTATGGTGAAATCACATCTTTATATACTTATATTCGTAATTTTATCATATAATGGTGCTAATTTATGTTAAATAAAATAAGAATATGTGATTATTGGGTTAAAAAAAAGTTGAATGATAAATTGTTTAGGTGTTGGCTAAAATTCATGCTTGTATATGTGTTTTTGCGGTCATTTTGTAACTATAAATAGTTTAGGGGCTATTACGTAAAAAAATAAATAAAAAATAAAAAAATCTTTATTTAGGCCTATATGCTTGGCTGAAGCACATTTGCACCCTTAGGGGTGTATTTTATGCATTTATCAAGTTAAAATACATTTTTTTTAGTTTTGGGGTCTTTTTGTAATTTTAAGAAGTTTAAGGATTTTTGTGTAAATATTAAAGAATTTATTCTAGGGGCAAACAAAGAAGTGGCCAAATCTTATTTTTGATATTTTTACAAGACTTTTGTGATTATTTTGATTTATTTGAAGCTTAATTTTACATTTTAATCATGCAGGGGTCAATTTGTAATTTTAGGAAAGTTTAAGGACTAGTTTGCAAATAATATGAAATGTTGTGTTTTATGGTCAAAGGATTTGATCGAAAGCTTCATGGATAACTTGGAAACTGATTTTGGGTCTTTCATACCAGCTTTAGGTATTTTTCACACTTATGGTGCATTTTGCAATTTTTCAAAGTTTAAGGGCCAGTTTGCAAATAATGGTAAATTTTGTTTTTTGGTCAAAGGTATTTGACCAAACCTTCATATGGATGTTCTTCATGATTTACATGTTGTTTTTCTACTTTATTAATCATATTTTGTGATTATTTATGTTGTTTTTTTTTAACTTAGGTCCCTAAGTGTAAAATCGAAAATGTTTAAGGACCCTTCGGGAAATCTAGCATTTTTAGGACAAAATGGTTATCTTTAGCATGAAATTGTCCATTTAGACTATTTTAAATATTTTTAGCATTCCATTGGTACAGTGAGGTGCTAAAAATATAAAAAACTTTTCGTATTCTTTTCGTTCCCTGTTAGGGTACGAAATATAATTTTTGAAAATTTAGGGACTTAACAGTATTTTTACATGTTAGGTTATTTTAAAATTTAAACTTCTCATTTAGGGTGTTTTTGGGTCAAAAAAATAATACCATCCTTTTTAGCATTTTAAACTTATTTAGGACTAATATTTAATTTTGTAAAATTTAGGGATCCATTAGCAATTTTTGTACTTTAAGACATTTTTGTAATCTAAATTACTCATTTAGAGTAAAAAAAATCATTATTTGTCTTTTCAAGTCTTTTAGGGTTGCTGGGATACTTTCACATCGTAGGCATACTGTATTGGCATTTTTGTAATTTTTCTCACCGAGATGCTTTTATGCCCAAGGTGAATGCTTAGGATTTATTCAGCCTTCTTAGGTCATTTTAGTGTCCATTAAGGGTACTGGGATACTTTCATGTTGAAGATATACCTTAGGCATATTTTTGTAATTTTCCTCAAAGGGATGCTTTTATGCTAAAGGTGAATGTTCTAAGGATGTTTTAGTGTCCGTTAGGTGTATCGGGATACTTTCATGCCAAAGGTATTACCCAGGGGCATTTTCATGATTTTTTGTATTGAGATGCTTTTATGCCAAAGGTGAATGCTTTGGGATTCATTTAGCCTTTTAAGGTTATTTTGGTGCCCATTAGGGGTACCAGGATACTTTCATGTTAAAGGTATACCTTAAGGGCATTTTTGTAATTTTTTCACCAAGATGTTTTTATGCCAAAGGTGAATGTATAGGATTTATTCAACCTTTTAAGGTCATTTTAGTGTCCATTAGGGTATCAGGGTACTTTCATGTTAAGGGTATACCCTAGGGGTATTTTCATAATTTTTCTTACTAGATGCTTTTATGCCAAAGGTGAATGTTTAGGATTCATTCAACCTTCTAAAGTCATTTTAGTGTCTATTAGGAGTACTGGGATATTTTTCATGTCGAAGATATAACTAAAGGCATTTTTGTAATTTTTTCATTGGGATGCTTTTATGCCAAAAGTGAATATTTAGGATTCAT
>JBBYHO010044392.1:0-10299 GCA_038382025.1 Adansonia gregorii
AGTATGATCCTCTGAATATAATGAATTAGAAAAATTAAACATACCCGTATTGGATATATACTTGTATGTAGCACTCATCTAGAGTCCAAATAACATAGCTTAAAAGTGGATGCCTGATCTTAAACTCCCTCAGTCCCCCTGGGGAGATCAGATTCATGCTGATGAAAACATTGTTTTTATTTCTTGTAATGGAACTTGTTTCCTTTTTTCGCCATTTATTTTTACATATTGCTATCTATGCATGAATTTAAAACCATTCAAATTTGCTTTTATTGCAGTCCACCCAACTAGGAAGCCAAGTAAATGTAACTTGCTCCACCAACGGAAAGACCACCACATATTTTTTGCCCGGCGCAAGCAGTTCTCAGATCCAGGGTCTATGTTCTCAGCAGTGCAGCTGATTTATGATACATCATGCATTACTTTCATGTACAAATTTTCATCAGTTACCAGTATGTTTAAGAGCAATTCGATTTTATATGTTTATATTAATACATCATGTATCTCATCTTTCCCTTACTAAATTTGCATCGTTCTGTAAAGTTGACCTTCAAGGTGGTATTGTCTTGCTTTGATTTTTTTTTTCTTTTACTATAGTTAATGTACTTAAAAGTGAATGATTTTTAATAATTTTAGACACAGTATAAAAACATGACATGTAAGTAGAGGTGTTCATAGGTAGGGTGTGGACTCAAAAATTTTTCAACTTTTTACTTAACTTCAAATCCAATCGGACTGTGATTTAAAATTTTTTTAATTTTTTATTCAGACTCAAGTCAAGCATTAAGGGTTTACACGTGAGTGACATGGGATAAATAGAAATAGATGATAGTGTATCAAATATGATATTATTTACTTAATCCAAATCATGCATTAATACACTAATTTAAATTTACCACTTAAAACTATCTAATTATTGACACTAAAACCATGTTATTACTAAAAAAAGAATTATATATTTTATCATGTCATATTAGCCTATAGCATAATTTTTAAACCCTTTTTTATTTTAATATTTTTTAAATATTATATATAGATTTTTTTATTCTTAATTTTAATATTAGCACATTAATAAAATTTTATATAATTTAATAGTAAATAAAATTTAATGAGTTGACCAGACAATTAAATTACAAAAATCAATTTAACCTGATCCGGTCCCTGGATACGATCTACTGCCAAATATTTACACCTGACTTAGCAAGCTCCGGATCTTCAAACGGACCTTAGAACACATATTATATGGGCTCAACGTATTCTTTCAATCGACCCGGCCATTTAAGTCCGGGTCATTTAGGCGACAAAAATATCATCCGGATCATTTTCGCCGAAAGCTAACGGCGGACCAGCAAAAAAGGAAGTTCATTTTTCTTCCTGAGCTCACCCACATGAACCATAAATTTCTCCTTCACTAAAATCAAGCAACGATGGGGGCTCCCGCCGTCAATGGCTGTTCTTTGTTTCTTTGCACCGCATCACCTCGTATCTTGTCGTTCTGCTGCCGTTGCTGCCATTTCAGCTTCTTGCCGTTTCGTCGCAGCTCTGAATTGGGACCTCGTTTTTCTATTCTCCGTCGCGAGAATCATTTTCTAGGGTATGGCGATGGTCGTTCGCGTTCGGCTCGTAGTCTTGTCAGTTGCGTCATGGAAGAGCTAGCAGCTTGGCCCCATCGCGGAAGAGTTCGTGCCGATGTCGAGTAAAGTTAACAAAACACTTGTTTTAAATTCGTTTCTTATTTGCTTTTTTTTTTTTAATGAAAAATTATGTTGAATTATAATTGAAATAAATAATTAAAACTCAAGACACATTTCAGTGTAATCGTTGTATACAAAATGTAAAATCATGCATTTTTCTTATTCACGAAAATTAAATTGTATATTATTTTAATTATTCAATATCGTAACTCTATTTTGCTTGAAGCAAGTAGTGTTAAAAAGCAGCCAAACAGAGTCTTGAGCGAAAATCACTGCATAGCTAGTTGAAAAGAAAAGCACAGATTTAGAGGCAAATTACATGTTTTTTTTTCCTTTTATGATTTAGCAGATTCTTTTATGTTAGACGTTCGCGTAACTGTTGTGGCTTGAATATGGTAATTAATTTTCTTATCAGAGTGGGGCTAACAAGTAGCAGTGAGCTTCTTGAAGATAAGCTTCTAAACCGAGAATTGTAAAAGGGATTGCTGCTAGAATTTAAGGACTCGGATGAGATATTGCCTGGAGTTGCTCAGAGACCTGATGGCAAGAAAAATTGGATGGTGTACGATCAGGTTCTTGTAGAAACAACTCATGCGGCATGTTGAATAGGTTGCTAGGTGTTGGAGCTCATGTTTTGTTTTATGTTTAGGAATTTGCAGATTGAGATGATGTAGCTTTTTGTTTTCCTTGTAATACAGAATGGTATCACATCATCCATCAAACCGCAACAAATTACATATATTGATCCAGGTGTAGAAATTTGTGATCAAACAGAAGTCTCAAAATTTCTCCAAAAAGCTAAGGAAAACTTGGTTCGTTCCGCCTGATTTATTGATGCTAAACAGAAAAAAAAATTGGTTTTCTTGTGTGGTTGACTTTGTTGCAAAATATTTTGATGGTGGACCCCACATTGCTGGACATTGCTTGGGTTGAGCTTCTTGAAAAGAACAAGTCAGTGACAGCAGAAGAATTAGCCGAGGTACCATATTTTGCTGTGAATTGTGGATCTGTCTGCTTGCTCATTTGATGATCTTATCTTACTGTGCAGATGATTTTTGGTAGCGTAGGGCCTCTTGAAAGCTACTGTGCCCATCTTTTGCTATCGAAAGATGAGGTATTCTTCAGTTTGCAGGAGACAACATGTTCTTGTTCCATTTATGAGCTGCTACCGACAGGACAGGTACATGCAATATATATATTTATGTATACATATTTTTGTTTAATAGTTGCTTAAGTGTGGTCAAACCGCTTTTTTGACTAAAAAAATTGTCGTAAAAGTGCTTCTATATGCAACTTGGATTGGTCAGAAAAGTGATGTCTTGTACCTTAACCTATTCATTTTAGTTATTTTCATATTAGGTGGGAGAACTTATACGCAAGAAGTTTGTCAAGGATGCTACCGAGAAAGAACTTCAGGACTTTGCATGATTACTTCTGCCTGCTAAAGCAAAGCCTGCACATGCCAAACCTCCCAAATCTTCATGGATGGATGAGAAAATCCAATGCAAAATTGAGTCTCTCGAAGCATGTGCAATTGATGCTTGCAAAAGTGATGAGCAAAGGAAAACTGCTGGAATGGTATTTTGTATCCTACTCAATATGATAATCTACTCCATCTTTAATAACAAGCTGATCACGATTAACTTGCTACCATAAAATCATAGATTTTTGTTTGAAGGGGAAACAAATAACGATTCTTTTTTTGCCTTTTTTATTATGTTTGCATTTGTATAAATCACATTCTTTATTTTTTATTCTTGCCAGATCCTCAAGACAGTGGGACATAAAAAAAAAAACAGCATCCTCAGCACTAAACCTCCTCATAAACATTGGTTATTTTCCTGTGCATGTCAATCTAGATCTGTAAAAGTTAAACATTCTTACAAAACATTCTGATAAGATTGTAGCTGCTGCTGAAAGTCTTTTTTTTGATTCATCTGACCCAGATGAGGGAATCTGGCTCCCATCTCTGCAGAAGGTTCATTTCCATTTTTCTTCCTGTTCATCTGCCAATGTGTCTCTAAAATGTTAAATGTGAACCAGTGAAGAATTTTATATGAGTTTATCATCTTGTACTGATTTCTGAAATCCTTGTTTATCATGTGTTCACTTAGTTTTCCTTTTGTTTAGATGAACAGAAAGGTCTCACTCATTTGAAGGTTTATGCTATTGATGTTGATGAGGCTGATGAGGTATTTGGCACTACCTTCTTTCTGGACCTCAATTCTATTCCCTTTTTGTGTCAACTTTGATTCTCAAATTGCTTATTATGTAGCTAGATGATGCCTTGAGTGCAACAGGGTTGCGAGATGGCCGCATTAGAGTATGGATACATGCAGGAGATCCAACTAGATTTGTTGAACCTGGGAGCATAGTTGACAGGTGTCTTTTTGACATTTGTTAAGCGTAGATTAGATAATTTGCCATGGACCCACGGTCATTCTATACACTTGATTATGTTTAGGGAAGCACTGAGAAGAGGAACTTCTGTTTTCTTGCCAACTGGCACTTATCCTATGTAAACTTGCTATGGAGGGAATGAGTTTGAAACAAGGAGAACTTTGCAATGCTGTCAGTGTATGAATTTATTATTTCTGTTGTCTTGCACTCTGATGGCAGGTAAAGTATGAATTTATTCTTTCTGTTCTTTTTAGAGTACACAATTTTGCTTCTCTATTTTTCTACTTGAATTAAATTTGAGGGGGGTGGGAGAACATGTTATGTTTAAGCAATAACACTGACCCAGAAATGTGATGGGTGTGTATTCCAATATTAAAGGAGGCTGGAGGTCCTAGCAGTTATTTTAATCGTGATTGTCTGAGTAAATGTATTTGACTATGGGTAATGATTTTTGGCATGAGAGCATCTTTTCAAGTCAAAAGAAGACCTGCTTCTTTCATTTGTTTTCTGGTCTCTATATTTGTGTATCAATCTGTTTGCAAGTGCATTCGTTGTTTATATTTCAGACATATAAACTGTTTTCAGGTTTTCTTTTTGTCTGCATTAGATGTTATTTTGCTGATGAAGACCATCTGACATGCCTGTGGTAATAAAGCATTGCAGAGTATTCAGTTCAAAACTCAATCATTAGACCAACTTATCTGCTGACCTATGAGAGTGCAACTGAGCTGCTTCATTTGAACTTGGGAGAAGAGGCTGAACTGAAGATTCTATCTGAGCAGCCGTTCTAAGGTTAAAATGGCGTCGCGAGCAGTTTGGACTGTACTTTGTTATCATTTTAATTGCCAAGGGCTTTTTCTTGTTCAATCTTTGTATTTCTAAGACAGGCTTGTTCTGCTTTTTTATCTCAAATAATCATTTTGAGATTACTCTTTTTGCAGGGTGCAATTGATACTTACACGGTAGAAACTCAAATTAAAGTGGTTAACCCAAAGGACCCAGAACCATCCATTAATCTTTATGTTGAAAACCAGGCAGATCCTGCAATGCAACTTGTTTCTGAGCTGATGATACTCTTTGGAGAAGTTTTTGCAACTTTTGGTTCTTGCAATAGCTTTCCTTTACCCTATCGAGGACAGCCACACTCAAAGATTGATGTATCTGCATATACTGATCTTCCTCAAGGACCAGTTCGAAGATCTGCTGCTGTTAGAATAATGAGTGCAGGTGAAATTGATTTCAGGAAGCCTATTCATCATGGGGTTCTGGGAATTCCTGGTTTTGTCCAGTTTACATCACCCATCGGTAGATATTTGGTTCTTCTTGCTCATTATCAGGTCTTTGTCTACTCTTGTTGATACACCAGAGGAATTAATTCTCTTTTTTGTGGATTCTTCTTCCATGGATGTTGCTGCTTGTTGCTAAGATTATTCATGGGAACTGTAACTTTTGTGTTGTGTTTCGTTGTTACTCTTATCCGTACAATACGTTTGGTTTACTGAAGTAGAATAAAGTTGTAATGGAATAGAGCGGGAATGGAATAGCTATAGCAGTAGTGTGGTTCAGTGAACTAGAACACTATAGGATTAGAATCCTCGACAGAGAAGATTCGAATCCCCTAAAGAAATATCTTATTCTGCCCAAGGTTAGAATAGTTATTCAATGATTCGAATAGCCATTCAATGGGTGGGGCACTGAATGACTATTTCATGTTCGCGAAATAAGGCTGTAATCGTCTATTCCGCAGAATAGTTATTCCGCGAACCAAACAGCCGTGTTACTATAGCGCGCTGAATAGGCCCGTACTAGAATGTCCATTTCACTGAACCAAACGGGTTGTTACTGTTTGTGTCATTATTCTTGTTGCTATCATCATTGTATTACAAGTCTAGATTTTATAGTACCGATATTGACATTTGTCGTGCAAAGAAAGGTATTTGATTTTGATATTTTCATATTTCCATGTAGGTGAAGGCATCTCTCAGAGGTGAAACTCCACTTTTTTCAGCTGGTCAACTACAAGGGATGGCATCAATAGTAAATATGCAAGTTAGAGTAGTAAGGAGGCTCTCTGGCAGCAGTCTCTGGTATTGGATAATAGAGTTTCTAAGAAGGCAGCCAAGGGAGAAAAAATGTCGGGCCTTGATTCTCATATTCATCGAGGACCGGATTGCAGCCTTGTTACGGGTTGAGGCAAGGATATTTAGTAGTGACTTTGCTATCAATTCTTGTAAGACACCAACTAATATGATAGATTTGGATTTTGGAATTCAAGAGATGTGATTAACATCTTGCATTAATATTGACTTTTTAGGTCAACCATTCAATGTTGAAGGTTGTACTTCAGGCATCGGCATGGGTTTCCGTAGGATCAGAGGTGGGAGATGAAGTAGAAGTTCAAGTGGAAGAAGCCCATTGTCGTGACAGTGTTCTTTCCCTTTAGGAGTTTATTAGAAAATGAAGTGAATTCTTGTTCGAAGAGCGTAGAGACATTTTTGTTTATTCTCAATATACGTACTGCTTCCAAAATGGTACTCATTCTTTCTTGGCAGATAGAAATAACGTTTGGGTACGCTTGAACCAAAATCTCTGGAAAAGGTCATTTATTATTATTGCGGTGGAGGGAGATTAAAAAGGATTTGTCGGTTCAACGAATTGGTCGGAAACACGGGAAGGGGAAAAGGAAGTGAAAGTCAGTGACTCAGCAGATCCGTACAAGTGTCGGCGGGTAGTTCGGTGAAATGTTTAGCTCGCACTAATGTTTCAGCCATTGGACATCAACTCTTTAACTTGACCTCAGTGAACCACTGTTCACCAAACACAATATGGTAGTACGAGATTTCCTCTAGTCCAGCGAACAACTTTTGTCCTTTTTAGGCAGGGCAGTTTTAGTTAAAAAGTAAAACCGTTAGGAGTATCTTCAGACTTAGTTCGGTTTAATTATTTTTAGGAAGATTTTTAAGGGCATATTGATCACATCAATTTAGTACGTTCTGGATTTTACTTTTGAATTACTTTTCACAATAATTGAATCTGAAATTAATAAGGAACGTGTTGCCGCTTTTACCAACTTCACTAACCCCTACGTGTAGCTGTTGTGATAATTGATCCTCATAGTTTTGAGCAGCTATTGTTTAGGTCATTAGTATTTGGGTTGAAGGGTCCAGCACATATAATAGACACTCGTTCAGCACCTGTCGACAAACTCAAAAGACGCAGTAAGCATAAACTCCTAAAAAAAAATGAATAATCTCCTTGCATGTTCTCAAGTTTACATTATTTGATTGACATATCTTGCAATTTCAATTCACCCAACCTTCAAGTGCTTCTCCTAACCCTTCAGCTTCAATTTTAATAGGACCTCAACAAGTAAGTAACAGTAATAATTCACTTAAAGAACTGATATCAAAATTTTTAAAGGGAGTAAGATGAGTTTTGAACAATAGGACAGGAAAAACTGTTCCTGTCCTTACTATACAGACTTCAACTCTCAATAAAAAAAGGTTAAAGACAATCAAGGATAACATCTCTATTTTCCTCCATTTTTTTGGAGAAATTTGTCTCTTTTTATTTTTTTTCTCCATGTTATTTTAGGCAAGAGAATCTGAACTTGTTACAAATCAATTGAATTGAGTGTCCCAATCAGCTGAAGCTGTCTTGTTGTCTACTCCCCAGACAACATGTTTTTAAGTGCATATTCATAGATCTACATCAAAGCCCTGACCTACAATTCACAAAACATGGCCACTTTGTCCAATAAATCCTACAATTGAGATTGAGGGTGCCATGAATGACCACACATGAAAAAAAAATGCCCTCTCTTGAAGTCGATATCACCCTGTTTGATGTCTGTTGCCTTATTTTCGAATAAACTTTGGAGTCAAGAAATTTCAAAAAAAAAAAAAACTTCTGGTTCACTAAAATTTCTGCAATGAACTCAGTTTCCCCAATAATGGAGAGTTGATACAGCCCATTCGTTCAAAGATGTACTGCCATGAATAAATGTTGGAAGGGATAAGAACTGGTGACAGCAATGTTTTTCAATTTTCCCCGCGGGGCCGGGGGGGGGGGGGGGGAGTGGTCTCCGCTTATGGGTTTCTTTCAATATTTTTTGAATATATGGGCTTGGTTAATCTAGCTTGTTGCATTAGTTGTATTTATCCGATGAGGTTTTAAGTAAATGAGACCCTGTCAGCATCACCATTAAAAATGTAATCCTCGCAATCACTATATTTTATAGCGTTTTTGTTTTTTATATTATAATTATATTTAAAATTTTATATATTTATATAAATTTTAATATATTTATATTAATAAATTTTAATTCATTCATTCATTTGTATTTTTGTATTTTTGTTTTTTTTTAATGTCATACTCCATGTCACATTGTGTTCTCGTAGCTTACATATGAATCCAAGTGGATGAGTTCTAATATGATTCCTGCCAATGGAAATATCAAATTGAAAGCATCTCAAAAACCCGCATGAAAGATTTAGAGCAACAAGAAGCAAGTTTCCAGTGAGAAAGCAACATGAAAAAAGTTTTTTTGTAAAAAAAAAAAGAGAAATGTGCCAGATGAGCTCCAAAGACCAATCTAGTTGGGCAATTTATTAGTTAAAAAAATTCACAAAGGAAATTAGTTTTCTGCGTTGCAAAAACATGAATCTGATCTATGTTACAGTATTATGTTGTCTGTAATGAGGGCAGCTAATAAAAAACTTTATACTTAAATAGATTTTGTTGGTCCAAGCCCCAGCTAATGGTACTGTATAATGAATTAATAGTAATTAGAACATTAAACATGATGATTAAATGCAGTTATGGAACTGATCCTAAAAAAATCAGATTCTGTGGTTTGAATGATAAATGTGAACTGAATAGGGCAAGATAATGTCGGTGTGTTTTTTTTTTAATAATTTTTAAGATTGAATAGAGAGATGTTAAAATTTAAACCCAAACTCACACTCAGTGAAAAGGTTGTAGCTGCAATTCTAGTAGTGTTAGTTTCGGATAGAGCCTAAGGGCCGTAACATTAGATAAATTAAGTGGATATAAGGTAGAGAAAGATCTCATGAACTTTAAAAATTTTAAAGTGTAATTGGTTGAATTAAAATTAAATCCGATAATTATAAATATAATATAAATATATATTTATAAATATAAAATAATATAATAAATACGATATAAATAAATCTAATATATTTGTGACGAATAGCATTGTCACCCTTGGCAAGGATCCAACCCCCATGGTACACACCATTTTATTCCAGCTCCATGCACCTTTGCTCCTATCCTGTTACACCTTTGTCTCGGTATCTATAGGGCGGATCGGTGTTTTTAATTTTATTGAAGTTAATTTTTAAGTTAAAATTTTTTAATAAAATAGTAATAAAGCATGAATCAAGAATTTATGGCTTCTTTTTGCTGTCTTGCTTTTGCTCTCTCTCTCTCTCTCTCTCTCTCTATATATATATATATCATCTTCCAAGTTTAATTAGAAGCTTCCACCATGTCAGCTACTTTTTTTTTTTACTTGCAAAAAAATCATTTAGAAAAATACAAGAAAATATAGTCTAATAAAATTAAATCAGTAAAATTAACCTGGATTTGTAGTAGTCTTCTAGATTCAAAGCATAAAGAAAAAAAATCTACAGCATAAATTAATCAAGAAAATTAAGCAACTAAATCTATGAGTTAGACCAAACATAAACTCGGGTTTGTATAATTGATAATTATTTTATACAATGATGGTGTAATATAAAAATTTTAAAATACTGAATTAATAGTGTGATACATATTTTTTAAAAAAAATAATCGAGAAACATATCACATAGCTAATTTTACTTATAAAATTTTTACATTTCACACCTATATGTGAGATAATTCTCTATATATAATTACTATTATTCTTAAAATATGATATTTAATAAATTTAAAAATTTAATCCGAACTCTTACAATTCTTTTCTCAAATTATGGTATTTTTAACTCTAGAAAAAAGAATGAAAGCCAAAAAAAAAACAATGCATGTTACTAGATTCCACTGAAAATTGAAGATTAATTAATGTAATTTTTAATCTTAATGTTTATAAATTAAAAAATATATATATACTATAACGTAGAAGGGGAGGTCTCATAAGTCATAACCGATAACCGACAATTTAATATACAATTTAGCTTATAATAATTTAATTAACTTTAAAAAA
>JBBYHO010044465.1:0-10293 GCA_038382025.1 Adansonia gregorii
CCATAGATATTTTAGCCTAGCGCAATAAGAAAACCTATGATCAACCTTTATTACATAGCATGAGCATGAAATTGTTTTAGAAAATATTATTAGCCATGTTTGAATTGTGTTGTATAGGTGAAGCATAAAAGAAAAAATTAAAAGAAAAAAAGATGAAAATGAAAAAAAATGAAAAAATGAAAAGAAAAAAGAAAAAAATAAACAAAAGCGTGTAAAAGAATAAAATGGCATGAAAAAGGAAATGTCATAAAAAAAGATGAAAAAAAGGTTGCCTGCTTCATAATTGTCAATAATGGCTTTTCAAAAGATCTGGAATAGTGAAGAATGTCTATGGGTGAATTAAGTTAAACATATACTTTATCCTACCTTGACCATAGCCTTTCATTACAAGCTTAAAAAAGTCTTACATGATATTTGATGAGGTGTTGGTCTACGTTAGTGGAGAGAAAGATGAAAAGAAAAAATATGAAAATCTAGTAGCAATTCACAGTTTGCATTAGCATAAATTTATTCAATTTGTATGTAGTGATTTGTAAAAAGATTATACAAATACCATAAATATATTCAAAGCACTTTGATTTATGATTGAATAGAAGCATGAATCTGAATTATGTTTGTCGCCATGTGCCATGCCTTGAAAACTTTGGGTGATCCAAAGGGCTTAGCATGCTCGACTTAAAAATATATAATGGTTGATGGTGGTTGAGCCTTTGAACTATCCATGATCAAGATTTGGATTAGGCATAGTAATATGAAAGAGAAAAAGATAGTCGTGTGAATCTACCATCCATCTAGTCTCGAATGGCCATCATGAAGTGGCCATAAACTTGGAGTCACCACCAATTAGTTTGGGCTAGGTAGGATCAAATGCCTATTGAGATATTTTAAGTTACAAAATTCAAAAATCGATTTCAAGGTCTACAAAGTCTTGAGATTCGTTAGTTGGGTTCAGGAGTTGGTTATGTATAAGGAAGGATTAGCATTCCCATGACACACGAAATCGGTACCTACTAACTATGTTTTGCTTCAGTTTTAGTTAAATCGGTTCCATTTAGTTATTATTTAGATATAGTTCCCTTTAATCCATAAAGTTTTGTAAATTGTAAATTTCGATTTTGAAAAAAAATTTATATCATTATGTGCCACGAATGTATAAGGAACATAGGGATTTTGGAGAAAATAATTTCTAGATTGGATTTTAAAAATTTGGATATTTCATGTCAAATACTGGAGAGATATAGACATGGAATATTGCTTTGCAATTTTGGAAGCGGTTTTGAAACATGAATGCATAATGGTCTTTGCAAACAAAAAAGTGTTAGTGAAAAAAAATATAATAAATTACATGAAAGCAAACACACATAACTACATGAAAATGAAGGATAATCGAACTGTGTCCCATAGTTGTCTTTGATTATTTAAAAAATAACTGATGTAACAACTTTGAGATATGGTTGCATTCAATGGAATTTAAGGCACAAAAAAAGGTTCAATTGGGAGACCTAGTATATCCAAAAGAGAATTTAGATTCAGATTAAATTATTAAAAAAAAGTTGGAGTATTCCCTCTGAAGGCAGGGTTGTAGTATCCCCTATGGTAAAAATTTTAAGTACACTTTTGATTGGGGAAAAAATTCAAATTTTAAATAAAAAAAGGTTAGAGTATCCCTTCAAAAAAATAAGGTTGGATTATTTATAAAGATGAAAATTCTTAATGTTTTAAGAAAATGATTAAGAATCTTGAATGTGATTCAAAAAAAAAAAACTTAAGTTTTGAGTTGTAAATAAGGTTGAAGTATCCCCTCGAAGCAATAGAGTTGGAATATCTCTACTAATGAAAATTTTAATATCCAGGAAAAAGATATTTAGTATAGAATTATTTTTTGTATTTAGCCTTGATCCAAGTCTAAAGCGCTTGTGTTGTAAGGGAACCTATCTGATGCATTTTGAGACATTCGAACATCTATATAGGTGCATTTCAAGAATTGGGTTAAAATAGGGGACTACATTGCATTGTCCCCTTTCTCAAGTTTATTTTAGGTGCATCAAAAGGCTTCAGGGGGTAAACGAGGTACCATTGAAAAGTTAACTTGATAAGGTTTAATGTAAAAATGTTCCAAGAATCTTAGAAAATCACTTTCTAGGTGGGATTAATTTTTGAAGATAGGTATGTTTTGACACTAGCAATGTGTACAGGGAAGAGGCATCATGGACTTTGGAAAAAATCATTCTAGAGTAATTAGGAATTGTCAAATCACAAATAATACCCTTCTAAAAAGGGAGCTTTGCAAGCTTTTGGAAAAAAAATTCAATAAGTTCTAAGAAATCATTTGGTGGGCCAAAACAGTCCACACAAAATGTCTTTGCTGATTCTAAGGGGTTTTAAATAGTAAATGTTGGTAAAATCGTAATTCATTCATCGAGAATGATCAGATGGCATACAAGACACCATTGAAAAGGCATTTTGATACCCTTTAAGGCAAAAATATCAAAAAATTCTAAAAAAATCATTTATGACTTGAAAATACTTTTTCAAACTCAGACTATAATGCTGCTAGAGCAAATAGAGAAGTTATTAGGTATTTTTGAGTTTGTTTTTTCAAGGGTAAACTTAGGTCTAGGGCATCTAAACGTCTATGACAAAAAAGGACAAGTAGCATAGGTGTTCATTCCACAATCCCAGAGTAGTTTAGGATAATGAAACAACCTGTTGGCCATGTCACTAAAAAAGGTATTAGACTCAAGGTCAAGGCTTAACTCTTTAACAAAATAAAGTAGCATTTTATTCCATGAATCCAGACTTGGAAGGTTTATTTTGCCCTAAAGATTGGAAGACTAACTTTGTGAAATCATCAAATCCTTGTTGTTCTTCACCTATTAGAGGTAGCATGACTTAACTTAGGGATTTGTTTTTGAAAATTAGATTTTTTTTTATAGCAAACAAGCATGCATTTTGACAAACAAATCTTGAATAAAATATAACATACATAAAGATAAACAAGTATTACACATGCAAACACACAAAGATGACATGTTGACATGGAAAAGTTAATAAAAATTGAAAAGATGACAAAAAACATGCATGGAAGTGATATGAACATATTTAAGTGAATAAAAGTATGCTAAAGTTGTCAAGACAACATTTTTATGTTATTAGACTCTTTAAAATGCAAACAACTGCATGAACGTACTTAATGCATACTATGAAAACATTTAAACATGCATAAAGCATATCAAAATAGGTGAAACATTATAGAAAATGCATAAATAAGGGTTTGTTTTGATGACAAAATGAAAGATAAGATATTTGTCCTACCATGTAACATCAAGGCATCAAAAGAAATCAACATCCTATGACTACCATAAACAAGGTAGCAATAATGCATGAGAACCTTAGAAAAGTCATGGTAACATAGAAAGGTCACTAAAATGATGAAAATGTTGAAAAATCAAAGAATATGCAGAGTTAAGTAGAGAAAATATACCAAAATTCAAGCTTCAGCCTTTTGTGCAAGTAACAACTTTGAACTCACCTTTTCTAAGGTTGAACAGCAAGAAAATGATGAAGAGGAAGGGCTTTTTATTTAGGTATGGATAAAGGGGAGTTTTGGTAGGGAATATGAGTGAAATACAGACTTTTGGAAAGACTTTTGGTGATAGTTTTAAAGGGCTCTGAGAATGGAAAAAAGTTTCTTGGTTTTTGATAACTGAGAATACTGAAGGAATACTTGGAAGTAGGTTTTTTCATTAAGAATGTTATTTTTGGCAACGTTCCCCTTGAGTTGAGTCCAAGGTTGGCTTATATAGACATGTGACTATGAAGACTAAAGATGAAGAAGTAAGGGCATTTTGGGGTGTTAGTGTATATACCTAGTGAAGAGATCAGGTGTTGTGCTCAAGTGCCATGCAAAATATTGGTTTGCTCAACAAAAATAATAAATCTAAGTTACTTTATGCAATTAAGCATTGGAAACTTTAGCCTTACCCTTTGACAAATTGCATAATGTCATGAAATGTACCTTATCATTGGCTATTTGGGTTTCAAAATTTTGTTTAAATCTAATCACAAGCTCAAAGACGAAGCTTGGTACAAATTTTAGTGATTTTTGCTGCATGAAACATTTTTAAATCAGATTTTGAATCATTGGTGTAATAGCTAAAAAATGGCTTGAACTGGGCAAAAATGCCTTTGTGTGTTGATACAAAACATTATGTATCACTACACAACGCAATTTTTACCAATGAATATCGCTATAATCAAGCATGTATTGATACCAAAAGCAAAAATCTGTTTTCAGTCTCGACACTTAGAGGTATGTATCAATATTTGATGAGCTTGTATCAATACTCAAGCGTGTCTATCGATACATTTTGCCAAAAATCACAACTATGGCTACTACCAAGGTCTGTATCGATGCAATCATGATGAATGTCGATAAATCTCATTAGGTCTTGAGACCAAACTCCCATGTATGGATACTACACATAAAAGTTTAAACTCTTGGTGATGCAAAAGCCTTGTATTAAAACTTATGCATTGATATAATCGCACATACCTATCTCTTCCTGAGCTATCTTATCTTGACCTATGTTTGCATCTGAATGACATGGCACCTAGTAGCCACCCCTAGTTTATTTTTATTTTCTGATTCTATCACCTTTCAATTATGTCTTTGGATGCTAAAAATTGACTTGGACAAGATAAGGTATCTATAGCTGCCTTTTGTTGGCCATTCTTGAGTGCTAGAAATAGGGGAAAGACAAGAGATATCATTTTGTTCATGTAGAATAATGGTTCCATGTGCTTGTAGACAAATAAAGATCTAGTTAACATTATGTAAAGATAAGCTAAATATATCTACAAAAAAGAGTAAATTTTGATGAGTTTTTTACGTTTTGACCTCCTTACTAGGTTATTTCTCAAGTTGAACCCCTAAACAGATGCCACCAATTTATGTCGACTTTAAAGTTGACAAGCATCCTGCTCTTTAAGGATTAAAGTAGGTTATTTCTTGGGTTTGACCTCCTAAATAGGCACTAACAACTTGTGTGGGCTTTGATTTGATAGACATCTAGCTCATGTGGACCAAGGTAGGTTGTTTCCTTGGCATAAGCACAAAAATGTGCCACCAGCTTGTCTAATCTTTATGGTAGGTAAGAAAAAGCATCCAGTTCTTATGGACTAAGGTAGATAGATGACACTAGCTTGTGTGGGCTTTGTAATAGGTAAGAAAAGGCATCCTGCTCTTTGTAGAGTAAGGTAGATAAGTGCCACTAACTTCTGTGAACTTTATCGTAGGTAAGAAAAAGTGTCCAAATCTTTATGGACTTAGGTAGATAGGTGTCACTAGCTTGTACAGGCTTTGTGGTAGGTCAAAAAAGGTGTCATATTCTTTAAAGAATAAAATGGAAAAGAAAAAAATGTCTTGCCCTTTAAGGACTGAAAGCAAATGAGTCTAGATACCTTTCTTGGATATTTTTAATGAACTCGTAAGGTTAGAGATACTTACTTGAGGCCTTTTGAGGTTTTTTGAAAGCAAAAAATTATACTTTAGGTTCCTAACTAATTTGGCTTTTATTTATAAGAGCTAGTACCTGAATGATGTTAAATGCTGTATAATGCATAAGGATGTAAACATGTGTCTAGATGATGCAAAGATGATAATATTTAAAAAAAAACCTACTTCGGTGATTGATTTTGACCTTATTCGACTATTTGGTGAATGTAAAGGATTCCACTTTGCCAATTATGAGTTAAAAAGTGTATTTATTGGTCTGGTGGCTGTTCCAAATTTTAATTAAGGATCATAGTTTGAAAAGAACTTTGGCCTTGTGTTTTTAGGCTGAGGTTTACTGCAAGAAGGTTTCTAGCATATTTTCAAAATATGGGGTCCAAGGGTAAGATTGATCGTGGCCCCCCGAGTTCATTCTTGGTCTTTAGGCATAAACAAAACTCTTGCAAAGTTTCATCATTCCATGCAATGCTAGGAAATTTTGTAATTAATTTTGTTCATTTATCAAGCATTATTGATTAAATGACAAACATGACGCAACACAAAATACAAGGTTACAAAAAAATTTGGCAATAAATCATGTAATTGTATTTCATTCAAAGAAAAAAGCTATAAGTTATAACAAACTTTTGAGATTATGAAAGATTTTGAAATACAAAAGAGATAAGAGAGGCCTTCATGCTGATTGGCTTCTAATGCTGGTCACATGAATCCTTTATTAAGTGCTTTTGGAGGTTTTCCTCAAGTGGTTAAACTTTCCAATATCAATCGACTGATCAAGTAATTCTTTAAATTATCTCGTAATAGGATGGTTGTTTTTAGGTTAATGGTCTCTATTTTCAAATACAAGTAAGGATGAGTTTTAGTGGTAGAGGTTAGCATAGAATAAGTGAATTGGGTTATAATTTTGTGTCTTGATTAAAGTTGCAATTATGGAAAAAATTGGTTTTGGGTTGGTGATGTTTTAGGCTTAACTTGGTTTGAAGAAATGAGTCTAGTCACTTAAGTCACTCTCTCAGGTTTTTAACTTAAGCTAGCTCTTCTTTTTGTCCTTTAATGTTCATTTATTTTTTGTTGAAGTGGAAACAAACAGAGGATAGGACCCCTTTTTGGGTTTTTGTTTAGGCATAGTATTTTTTAATAGAATCAGAGTTCACAAGGTTAGATAGGTCACTGTTGCCTATCTTGGTTACGAGTAAGGCTCTTCTGAAAAGTACATGTTGCATCATATATGGCCTTTTCCAATTTGAGTCCATTTTCTTTGAACATTTTTATAGATTGGGAGAATTTGTTTAAGTACCAAGTCACTTTCTTAAAACTAGCAAGGATGGACATTTTTGTTATAGGCCCTCACTATGCATTTTTAAACAACTACCCCTGATAAATTGGCTTGATTTTATTCTTTTTGATAAGATTAAACTGCTTACATTAGCTCTTAATGCATTCAACTTCTTCAAGTTTGATTCCATCAAGACTCTGAGTGAAAGGATTTCAACCTTGATCAATAAGATAGCCTCCATGCCATAGACCAAGGAGAATGGGCTAGCACTTATGAAAGTTCATACTACTGTGCGATAGGCATGTAATGCAAAAGGTAACTTTTGATGCCAATCTTTATACATCTCGAACATATTTTTGACTATTTTCTTGATATTGTTGTTGGCTGCTTTAACTACCCCATTTGTTTTCAGACTGCATAGATAGTTTCGATGTTGAATCTTAAACTCAGAGTAGACTACTAGCATCATTTGTTTTAGGTTGCGTGCATTATTAGTAATGATAATGTGTAGAGGTATTAGTGGGACATGGATTTTAGATTTTGCATTCATGGCATTTTTGAGCATAGTCAATGTAATCTATTTCAAGAGTCAACCAATAATAGCTTGATCATAATGCTTGCTTTGCCATTCATTGTCCATTAGCATGCATATTGCAAATTGATTCATGGACTGCTACAAGTATTCTTTTGGCTTCAAAGACATCCATGCATCAAAGTAGCACTTAATCCCAGCCTTTCTTGCACAAAATCCCATCATCCAAAATGAAGCTTGTCGCTAATCATTGAATAGTTCTCTTATGTGTTTCGATAGCGACTTTTAGGTATTGCTGATCCTTAGTGTCCTAAAGGATGTCATGATACCATGGCAAGCTATCTTTCTTTTCTTCAACTAACAATGTGTCGAGCTATATAGATACTTATCTGAATAGAGTCTGATTCTTAATTAATTTTGAGCATGGATGATATAGTGGCTAAGACATCAGCAATTTAGTTTTCTTCTCAAGGTAGATGTTGAAAACCAATATCATCAAACTTTTTTTAGGCTTCGATATCAAATTCCCATAGTGGATCAATTCCCACGATGCAAGCCTCATATTAAGCTATATTGTTAGTGTAGTTAAAGTTTAATCTTTAGTTAAAGGGTAATGGTTTCCATCAGACAAGATAAAAATTGCTCTAATTCCATGTTTCAATATGTTTGAAGCTCTGTCAAAGTACATTTCCAAGATGACCCATACTCGATAGTATTTTTTGCCTCAAATATGCACAACAGGTCTTCGTTAAGAAATTTAAAGTCTAAAGGTTGATAGTCATCTATTGCTTGGCTTGCCAAAAAGTCTATTGTTGTACTACCTTTGATTGCTTTCTGGTTCACATACATAATTTCATATTTGAAAAGTAAGATTTACCATCTAGCTAACCTCCCTAACAAGGTAGGAGCTTCGTTTAAATACCTGATAGGATCAAGTTTAGCAATTAGCCAATGACCTGTACTCAGCAGTGTTCTTTGCCTCAGATATGCACATCAGGTCTTTGTCAGAAAATTTAAAGTCTAAAGGCTGATAGTCATCTATTGCTCGGCTTGCTAAAAAGTCTCCTATTGCATTACCCTTGATGGATTTTTGGTTTACATACATAATGTCATACTTGAAAAGCAAGATTTACCATCTGGCTAACCTCCCTAATAAGGCAAAAGATTCACCCAAATATTTAATGGGATTAAGTTTAGCAATTAGCCAAGTAGTACGATACAACATGTATTATCTTAAACTCTAAGCCTTCCAAGTGAGAGCACAGTATAGCTTTTCTAGAAATGGATAATCATTTTCATATTCTATGAATTTCTTACTCAGGTAGTGATAAGCTATTCCTTCTTACTCGATTTGCCATGTTGACCTAATACACAGCCCATTGACTTGTCAAAAACTGACAGATACATGATCAATGGCAGGCCAAGCACTGGTGGTAAAAATACCGAAGGGTTCAATCAGTAATGTTTGACCTTATCGAAAGCTCCTTTGCATTCTTTATCCTATTTTATAGGATTTTGTTTTCAAAGCAGTCGAAAGATTATATCGCAATTATCAGTCAACTAAGATATGAATTAGGCTATGTAGTTTAACCTTCCTAAGAAACTTCTCACTTTTTTTTGAGTTTGAGGTTGTGGTAGATTCTAGATGGCCTTAACCTTGTCGAGGTCAATTTCTATTCTTTTTTCACCCATAATGAAGCCCAATAGTTTGTTGGATGTGGCCAAATGTGCATTTGATAGGATTTAGCTTATGTGGTACTTGCAAAGCCTTTTGAAGAGTTTTCACAAATTGACCACATGTTCACTCTCTTTTGGTGATTTAGCGATCATAGTATCCACATAGACCTCTATTTCCTTATGCATGAGATTATGAAACAAATTTCCATGGCCATTTACGAGGTTGCCTTAGTGTTCTTGAACCCAAGGGTATCCCTTTGTAGCAGAAAATGCCCTATATGGTTATAACTTTGTCTTTTCCATGTCTCAGCTTCGCTTTTGATTTGGTTATAGCTTGAAAATCCATCTATGAAGGAAAATAGTGTATTTTAGCAGTGTTGTCTACTAGGGTGTTAATGTGAGGTAAAAGAAAATTATCTTTAAGATTAGCTCGATTTAATCCTTATAACTTACACGGATCTGCACTTTACTATCTTTCTTAGGAACTTGAACTATATTGGCTACCGATTAGGATATTTGGCTACCTCGAGAAATCCTACTTCAAATTATTTTTGATGTTTAGAAGCATTTTAGGTTTCATCCTTCTGAGCTTTTGTTATATAGGTTTACACTAAAGTTTAAGGGGAAGCTTATAGGCCACAATATTGGTGTCTAATCCAAGCATGTCTTGGTAAGTGAACACATCCTGATATTTGTAGAGGAAACTTATATGTTTGGCTCTAGTTGATGCTTTTATAGAGGTTTTGATTTTGACTTTTTTCTTATCTTCTTTAGTTCCAAGGTTTATGGTTTCATTGAGTTCTTTATGAGGTGATATATGTTTTTTTGTTCAATTAGTCTCAGCTAGTTTGGGGGTATGGGATTCTCTTCAGAATTCTTTTTAGTCTTAACTTTATTCTTGCTCGATTGCTCGAAATTAATTTTGAAGTTTTAGTGTGAATATTCATGTCATCTCCATCAGAATGCCTTAAAATATAGAAAAAAAATAATATAGGTGGAAAAATATGTGGAAAAGGATTTAAGAGTTGGCAAGAACTATGAACAAAAGGATGAAATGCATAATGCTTAATCATTTTCATTAATAATACTTAATAGAAAAAGCCTATACAAAGGGACCTACAATTCTTTTGGGTGAAAGCATGTAGGTTTAGTTCATAGCATAACTTTAAAATAGACTTAAATAGTACATGAATCTTAGTTTCAGTCTAAACACTCAGAACAAATCCTTAAAGGCACAAACTAGTCTCTGGCTTGTCTCTGACATCTCTGGCTCATCAGTTGCATTGATAGAGA
>JBBYHO010044509.1:0-10290 GCA_038382025.1 Adansonia gregorii
GCTTGGTATGAAAAGCTTTTTTTTCCACCATTTTTTTGAATCAATGTTATTCCGTCAATCGTGACAAACATGAATGCTTGTAATAATCTCTTTTTCCCCATTATTGGGCATCATAAACACATTCTCCTCTTTGGGATAGATGGCATTTAACCTTTGGCTTGATAAGAAATGCTTTGCTTTCCATCAATTTTTGGAATCAATGTTATTCCGTCAATTGTGACAGACACGGATGCACATATTAATCTCTTTTTCTTCATGATTGAGAACCATAAACACATTTCCTCATTAGGATAGATGGCATTGATGCTTTGGCTTGATAAGAAAAGTTTTCCCTTCCACCATTTTTTGGAACCAATGTTATTCTGTGAATCCTGGCAAACAAGGATGCACGTAAGAGTCTCATTTTCTTCATGGTTGGGCACCATAAACGCATTCTTCTCATTCGGATAGATGACACTAACACTTTGCCTTGGTAACAAATGCTTTTCTTTCCTTCATTTTTTGGAATCAATGTTAATCCATCGATTGTGACAAACATGGATGCACATGTAAATCTCCTTTTTTTATTATGCACCATTAACACTTTCTCCTTATTAGGATTGATGACATTGATGCTTTGGCTTGATAAGGATAGCTTTTTTTCCTTCATTTTTTGGAATCAATATTTTTTCGACAATTATGACAAACATGGATGCACATATTAATCTCCTTTTTTCTGTGATTGGGCACCATAAACACATTCTCCTCATTAGCATAGATGACAATGAAGCTTTGGCTTGATAAGAAAAGCTTTTCTTTCCCCCATTTTTGGGAATGAATATTATTCCGTCAATCGGGATAAGTATGGATGCATGTAATAATATCCTTTTCTTCATGATTGGGCACCATAAACACATTCTCTTCAATTGCATAGATGATATTGATGCTTTGGCTTGGTATGAAAAGCTTTTCTTTCCTTCATTTTTTGGAATCAATGTTAATCCGTCAACTGCGTCAAACATAGATGCACGTATTAATCACCTTTTTTTCAAGATTAGGAACCATGTACACATTCTCCTTGCTGGGTTAGATGACATTCATGCTTTGGCTTGATAAGAGAAGCTTTTCCTTCCACCATTTTTTGTAATCAATATATTCCATCAATCGTAACAAATAGAGATGCACATATTAATCTCCTTTTTTCCATGATTGGGCAACATAAATACCTTCTTCTCATTGGGATAGATGATATTGATGCTTTGGCTTGGTATGAAAAGCTTTTTTTTTCCACCATTTTTTTGAATAAATGTTATTCCGTTAATCGTGATAAACATAAATGCATGTAATAATCTCTTTTTCTTCAAGATTGGGCCTCATAAACACATTCTTCTCATTGGGATAGATGACATTGAAGTTTTGGCTTGATAAGAAAAGCTTTTCTTTCCACCATTTTTCCAAATCAATATTATTCCATCAACCGGGACAAGTATGGATGCATGTAATAATATCCTTTTTTTCATGATTGGGCACCATAAACACATTCTCCTCATTTGGACAGATGATATTGATGCTCTGGCTTGGCATGAACAGCTTTTCTTTCTTTATTTTTTTGGAATCAATATTAATCCGTCAATTGTGAAAAACATGGATGCACATGTTAATCTCCTTTTCTTCATGATTAGGCACCATATACATGTTCTCCTCGTTGGGTTAGATGACATTCATGCTTTGGCTTGATAAGAGAAGCTTTTCCTTCCACCATTTTTTGCAATCAATATTATTCCATTAATCATGACAAACATGGATGCACATATTAATCTCCTTTTTTCCGTGATTGGGCAACATAAACACATTCTCCTCATTGGGATACATGATATTGATGCTTTGGCTTGGTATGAAAAGCTTTTTTTTCCACCATTTTTTTGAATAAATGTTATTCCGTCAATCGTGATGAACATGAATGCATGTAATAATCTCTTTTCCTTCGTGCTTGGGCATCATAAACACTTTCTTGGGCATCATAAACACTTTCTCCTCATTGGGCTAGATGACATTGATGCTTTGGCTTGATAAGAAAAGCTTTTCTTTCCACCATTTTTAGGAATCAATATTATTCCGTCAATTGGGACATGTATGGATGCATGTAATAATATCATTGTTTTCATGATTGGGCGCCATAAACACATTCTTCTCATTTGGATAGATGATATTAATGCTTTGGCTTGGTATGAAAAGCTTTCTTTCCACCATTTTTTTGAATCAAAGTTATTCCGTCAAACGTTACAAACATGAATGCATGCAATAACCTCTTTTTCTTCATGATTGTGCATCATAAACACATTCTCCTCATTAGGATAGATCACATTAATATTTTGGTTTGATAAGAAAACCTTTTCTTTCTACCATTTTTAGGAATCAATATTATTCTGTCAATCGGGACAAGTATGGATGCATGTAATAATATCTTTTTTTTCATGATTGGGCACCGTAAACACATTCTCCTTATTGGGATGGATGGTATTGATGCTTTGGCTTGGTATGAAAAGCTTTTTTTTCCACCATTTTTTTGAATCAATGTTATTCCGTCAAATGTGGCAAACATGAATGCATGTAATAATCTCTTTTTCTTCATAATTGGGCATCATAAACACATTCACTTCATTGGGATAGATGACATTGATGCCTTGGCTTGATAAGAAAAGCTTTTCTTTCCACCATTTCTAGGAATCAATACTATTCTGCCAATCGGGACAAGAATAACATTTTTTGAATCAATTTTTGGCCTGGTATGAAAAGCTTTTTTTTTTCACCATTTTTTTGAATCAATTTTATTTCGTCAATCATGACAAACATGAAGGTATGTAATAATCTCTTCTTCTTCATGATTGGGCATCATATACACATTCTCCTCATTGGGATGGATGACATTAATGCTCTGGCTTGATAAGAAAAGCTTTTCTTTCCACCATTCTTAGGAATCAATATTATTTCGTCAATCGGGACAAGTATGGATGCATGTAATAATATCTTTTTTTTTCATGATTGGGCACAATAAACATATTCTCCTCATTGGGAAAGAAGATATTGATGCTTTGGCTTGGTATGAAAAGCTTTTTTTTACCACCATTTTTTTGAATGAATGTTATTTTGTCAATCGTGATGAACATGAATGCATGTAATAATCTTTTTTTCTTCATGATTGGGCATCATAAACACTTTCTCATTAGGATAGATGACATTGATGCTTTGGCTTGATAAGAAAAGCTTTTCTTTCCACCATTCTTAGGAATCAATATTATTTTGTTAATCGGGACAAGTATGGATGCATGTAATAATATCCTTTTTTTCATGATTGGGCATAATAAACACATTCTGCTCGTTAGGATAGAAGATATTGATGCCTTGGCTTGGTATGAAAAGCTTTTTTTTCCACCATTTTTTTGAATCAATGTTACTCTATCAATCGTGACAAACATGAATGCATGTAATAATCTCTTTTTTTTCATGATTGGGCATCATTAACACATTCTCCTCATTGGGATAGATGACATTGATGCTTTGGCTTGATGAGAAAAGCTTTTCCTTTCCACCATTTTTAGGAATCGATATTATTCCATCAATCGGGACAAGTATGGATGCATGTAATAATATCCTTTTTTTCATGATTGGGCACCATAAACACATTTTCCTCATTTGGATAGATGATATTAATGCTTTGGCTTGGTAAGAAAAGCTTTTCTTTCCTTCATTTTTTGGAATCAATGTTAATCCATCATGATTGGGTACCTTACACACATTCCCTGCAGTGGGTTAGATGACATTCATGCTTTGGCTTGGTAAGAGAAGCTTTTCTTTCCACCATTTTTTGTAATCAATATTATTCCATCAATCATGAAAAACATGCATGCACATATTAATCTCCTTTTTTCCGTGATTGGGCAACATAAACACATTCTCCTCATTAGGATAAATGATATTGATGTTTTGGCTTGGTATGAAAAGCTTTTTTTTTCCACCATTTTTTTGAATCAATGTTATCTTGTCAATTGTGACAACCATGAATGCATGTAACAATCCCTTTTTCTTCATGATTGGGCACCATAAACACATTCTCCTCATTCGGATAGATGACATTGATGCTTCGGCTTGATAAAAAAAGCTTTTCTTTCCATCAATTTTTGGAATCAACGTTATTTCGTCAATCATGACAAACATGGACGCATGTATTAATCTCTTTTTTTTCATGATTGAGAACCATAAACACATTTCCTCATTAGGATAGATGACATTGATGCTTTGGCTTGATAAGGATAGCTTTTCTTTCCACCATTTTCTGGAACCAATGTTTTTCTATGAATCATGACAAACGTGGATGAACGTGAGAATCTCATTTTCTTCATGATTGGGCACCATAAACACATTCTCCTCAGTCGGATAGATGACATTGACACTTTGCCTTGGTAAGAAAAGTTTTTCGTTCCTTTTTTTTGGAATCAATATTAATCCATCGATTGTGGCAAACATGGATGCACGTGTTAATCTCCTTCTCTTCATGATTGAGAGCCATAAACACATTTCCTCATGAGGATAGATGGCATTGGTGCTTTGGCTAGATAAGAAAAGCTTTTCTTTCCACCATTTTTTGGAACCAATGTTATTCTATTAGTCGTGGCAAACGTGGATACGTGTAAGAATCTCATTTTCTTCTTGATTGGGCACCATAAACACATTCTCCTCATTTGGATAGATGACATTGAGACTTTGCCTTGATAAGAAAAGCTTTTCTTTCCATCGTTTGTTGGAATCAATGTTAATCTGTTGATTGTGACAAACATGGATGCGCATGTTAATCTCTTTTTTTCCATGATTATGCACCATAAACAAATTCTCCTTATTAGGATTGATGACATTGATGCTTTGGCTTGATAAGGATAGCTTTTCTTTCCTTCATTTTTTGGAATCAATATTATTCCATCAATTGTGACAAACATGAATGCACATAGTAATCTCCTTTTTCTTTGTGATTGGGCACTATAAACACATTCTCCTTGTTGGGATAGATGACGATGAAGCTTTGGCTTAATAAGAAAAGCTTTTCTTTTCACCATTTTTAGGAATCAATATTATTTCGTCAATCGGGACAAGTATGGATACATGTCATAATATCCTTTTTTTCTTGATTGGGCACCATAAACACATTTTCCTCACTTGGGTAGATGATATTGATGCTTTGGCGTGTTATGAAAAGCTTTTTTTTCCATCATTTTTTGGAATCAATGTTAATCCATCAATTGTGATGAACATGGATGCACGTATTAATCTCCTTTTCTTCATGATTGGGTGCCATATACACATTCTCCTTGTTGGGTTAGATGACATTCATGCTTTGGCTTGATCGGAGAAGCTTTTCTTTTCACCATTTTCTGAAATAATATTATTCCATCAATCGTGACAAACATGAATGCACCTATTAATCTCCTTTTTTCCATGATTGGGCAACATAAACACATTCTCCTCATTTGGATAGATGATATTGATGATTTGGCTTGGTATGAAAAGCTTTTCTTTCCACTATTTTTTTGAATCAATGTTATTCTGTCAATCATGACAAACATGAACGCATGTAATAATCCTTTTTTCTTCATGATTGGGCATCATAAACACATTCTCCTCTTTGGGATAGGTGACAATGAAGCTTTGGCTCGATAAGAAAAGCTTTTTTTCTGCCATTTTTGGGAATCAATATTATTCCATCAATTAGGACAAGTATGGATGCATGTAACAGTATCCTTTTTTTCATGATTGGGCACCATAGACACATTCTCCTCATTTGGATAGATGATATTGATGCTTTGGCTTGGTATGAAAAGCTTTTCTTTCCTTCATTTTTTGGAATCAATGTTAGTCCGTCAATTGTGACAAACATGGATGCACATATTAATCTCCTTTTCTTCATGATTGGGCACCATATACACATTTTCCTCATTGGGTTAGATGACATTGATGCTTTGGCTTGATAAGAGAAGCTTTTCTTTCCACCATTTTTCATAATCAATATTATGCCATCTATTGTGACAAACATGGATGCATATATTAATCTCATTTTTTTCGTGATTGGGCAACATAAACACATTCTCCTCGTTGGGATACATGATATTGATGCTTTGGCTTGGTGTGAAAAGCTTTTTTTTCCACCATTTTTTGAGACAATGTTATTCCGTCAATTGTGACAAACATGAATGCATGTAATAATCTCTTTTTCTTCATGATTGGGCATCATAAACACATTCTCCTCATTGGGATAGATGACATTGATGCTTTGGCTTAATAAGAAAAGCTTTTCTTTCCATCAAATTTTGGAATCAATGTTATTCTATCAATCATGACAAACATGGATGCACGTATTAATCTCTTTTTCTCCATGATTGAGAACCATAAACACATTTCCTCATTAGGGTAGATGACATTGATGCTTTGGCTTTATAAGAAAAGCTTTTCTTTCCACCATCTTTTGGAACCAATGTTATTTTGTGAATCATGGCAAACGTGGATGCACGTAAGAATCTCATTTTCTTCATGATTGGGCACCATAACGCTTCTCCTCATTCGGATAGATGGCATTGGTGCTTTGCCTTTATAAGAGAAGCTTTTCTTTTCATCATTTTTTGGAATTAATGTTAATCTGTCGATTGTGACAAACATGGATCCACGTGTTAATCTCTTTTTTTTCATGATTATGCACCATAAACATATTCTCCTTATTAGGATTGATAACGTTGATGCTTTGGCTTCATAAGGATAGCTTTTCTTTCCTTTTTTTTTTGGAATCGATATTATTCCATCAATTGTGACAAAAATGAATGCACATATTAATCTCCTTTTTTTTGTGATTGGGCACCATAAACACATTCTCCTCATTGGGATAGATGACAATGAAGGTTTAACTTGATAAGAAAGCTTTTCTTTCCACCATTTTTAGGAATCAATATTATTTCGTCAATCGGGACAAGCATGCATGCATGTAATAATATCCTTTTTTCATGATTGGGCACCATAAGCACATTCTCCTCATTTGGATAGATGATATTGATGCTTTGGCTTAGTATGAAAACTTTTTTTTCCTTTATTTTTTGGAATCAATGTTAATCTGTCAATTACGACAAACATGGACGCACGCATTAATCTCCATTTCTTCATGATTGGGCACCACGTACATATTCTCCTTGTTGGGTTAGATGACGTTCATGCTTTGGTTTGATAAGAGAAGCTTTTCTTTCCACCATTTTTTGTAATCAATATTATTCCATCAATCATGACAAACATGGATGCACCCATTAATCTCCTTTTTTCCATGATTGGGCAACATAAACACATTCTCCTCATTGGGATAGATGATATTGATGCTTTGGCTTGGTATGAGATGCTTTTTTTTCCACCATTTTTTGAATCAATGTTATTCCGTCAATCGTGACAAACAAGAATGCATTTAATAATCTCTTTTTCTTCATGATTGGGCATCATAAACACATTCTCCTCATTAGGATAGATGACATTGATGCTTTGGCTTGACAAGAAAAGCTTTTCTTTCCACCATTTTTAGGAATCAATATTATTTCATCAATCGGGACAAGTATGGATGCATGTAATAATATCCCTTTTTTCTTGATTGGGCACCATAAACACATTCTCCTTATTTGGATAGATGATATTGATGCATTGGCTTGGTATGAAAAGCTTTTATTTCCTTCATTTTTTGGAATCAATGTTAATCCATCAATTGTGACAAACAAGGATGCACGTATTAATCTCTTTTTCTTCATGATTGGGCACGATATACACATTCTCCTCGTTAAGTTAGATGACATTGATGCTTTGGCTTGATAAGAGAAGCTTTTCTTTCCACCATTTTTTGTAACCAATATTATTCCATCATTCGTAACAAACATGGTTGCACATATTAATCTATTTTTTTTCGTGATTGGGCAACATAAACACATTCTCCTTATTGGGATAGATGATATTGATGCTTTGCTTGGCATGAAAAGCTTTTTTCTGCCATTTTTTTGAATCAATGTTATTCCGTCAATCGTGACAAATAGGAATGCATGTAATAATCTCTTTTTCTTTATGATTGAGTATCATAAACACATTCTGGTTATTGGGATAGATGACATTGATGCTTTAGCTTGCTAAGAAAAGCTTTTCTTTCCATCAATTTTTGGGATCAATGTTATTCCGTTAATCATGACAAACATGGATGCACGTATTAATCTTCTTTTGCTTCCTGATTGAGAACCATAAACACATTCCTTCATTAGGATAGATGACATTGATGCCTTAGCTTGATAAGAAAAGCTTTTCTTTCCACCATTTTTTGGTACCAATGTTATTCTGTGCATAAGAATCTCATTTTTCTTCATTATTGGGCACCATAAACACATTCTCCTCATTCGGATAGATGACATTGACACTTTGCCTTGATAAGAAAAGCTTTTCTTTCCTTTATTTCTTGGAATCAATGTTAACCCGTCAATTGTGGCAGACATGGATGCACGTGTTAATCTTTTTTTTTAATGATTATGCACTATAAACACATTCTCCGTATTAGGATTGATGACATTGATGCTTTGGCTTGGTAAGGATAGCTTTTGTTTCCTTCATTTTTTGGAATCAATATTATTCCGTCAATTGTGACAAACATGGATGCACATATTAATCTCTTTTTTTTTGTGATTGGGCACCATAAACACATTCTCCTCATTAAGATAGATGACAATGAAGCTTTGGCTTGATAATAAAAGCCTTTCGTTCCACCAATTTTAGGAATCAATATTATTCCGTCAATCAGGACAAGTATGGATGCATGTAATAATATCCTTTTTTTCATGATTGGGCACCATAAACACATTCTCCTCATTTGAATAGATGATATTGATGCTTTGGCTTGGTATGAAAAGCTTTTCTTGCTTTCATTTTTTGGATTCAATGTTAATCCGTCATGATTGGGCACCATATACACATTCTCCTCATTGGGTTAGATGACATTCATGCTTTGGCTTGATAAGAGAAGCTTTTCTTTCCACCATTTATTGTAATCAATATTATTCCATCAATCATGAAAAACATGGATACACATATTAATCTCTTCTTTTTCGTGATTTGGCAACATAAACACATTCTCCTCGTTGGGATAAATGATATTGATGCTTTGGCTTGGTATGAAAAGCTTTTTTTCCCACCATTTTTTTGAATCAATGTTATTCCATTAATCATGACAAACATGAATGCATGTAATAATCTCTTTTTCTTCATGATTGGGCATCATAAACACATTCTCCTCATTAGGATAGACGACATTGATACTTTGGCTTGATAAGAAAAGCATTTCTTTCCATTAATTTTTTGAATCAATGTTATTCTGTCAATCATGAAAAACATGGATGCACGTATTAATCCCCTTTCCTTCATGATTGAGAACCATAAACACATTTCCTGATTAGGATAGATGACATTGATGCTTTGGCTTGATAAGAAAAGCTTTTTTTTGCACCATTTTTTCGAACCAATATTATTCTGTGAATTGTCGTAAATGTGGATGTGCATAAGAATCTCATTTTCTTCATGATTGGGCACCATAAACACATTCTCCTCATTCAGATAGATGACATTGACACTTTGCCTTGATAAGAAAAGCTTTTCTTTCCTTCATTTTTTGGAATCAATGTTAATTCGTCGATTGTGACAAACATGGATGCACGTGTTAATCTCTTTTTTTTCATGATAATACACCATAAACACATTTTTCTTATTAGGATTGATGACATTGATGCTTTGGCTTGGTAAGGATAGCTTCTCTTTCCTCCATTTTTTGGAATCAATATTATTTCGTCAATTGTGACAAACATGGATGCACATATTAATCTCTTTTTTTTGTGGTTGGGCACCATAAACACATTCTCCTCATTGGGATAGATGACAATGAAGCTTTGGATTGATAAGAAAAGCTTTTCTTTCCACCATTTTTAGGAATCAATATTATTCTGTCAATTGTGACAAACGTGGATGCGCATATTAATCTCCTTTTTTTGTTATTGGGTGCCATAAACACATTCTCCTCATTGGAATAGATGACAATGAAGCTTTGGCTTGATAAAAAAGCTTTTCTTTCCACCATTTTTAGGAATCAATATTATTTTGTCAATCGGGACAAGTATGGATGCATGTAATAATATCTTTTTTTTCATATTGGGCACCATAAACACATTCTCCTCATTTGGATAGATGATATTGATGCTTTGGCTTGGTATGAAA
>JBBYHO010044539.1:0-10288 GCA_038382025.1 Adansonia gregorii
CCATCTATTCTCGAGGCAAATTGTGTGATATGCTTTTATTGCTATTCCTTATTTTCTTTATCTTTTATTTATTATTTCGTATGGGTTACTAACTTGGTCCCTTTTTGCTTTTCTTTTTCACCATGCATGATTTCATCATAATTACCATCACCATGGGATAATTAGTTAAGGGTTTAGTGTTTATCAAAGGGTGTCTGTCATGGAGCAATATTCCAATTTGGAGCTAAAGCCCTTTGAGGAAGTCCGAGCATGGTCAGAATATGAACAGTGTGAAGATAGAGATGCCCTTAAACTAAGGTATGTCTTAATGGTGCATAAAAGGATCAAGATAGGGTATTGGCAAGATCTAAGGATTGTATGAACCAACTAAGACAGTATTGAAAGGGAATCATTCACTAAGATATATGAAGATATTACTCTTCTGCTTCAAGTTCGTTTGGATGTTGGTTTGTTGCAAACAATGTTTTAGTTTTTTAATCCTGCATACCGGCGTTTCACTTTCAATCATGAAAACTTGATCCCCACGTTGATGAATACATTGTATTACTCAACATTGAAAAGGCAGAGGTTAATAGGATATACTGTAAGCCGTTGAATCCTCTAACCTTTAAGAAAAGATTGGCTCAAATCCTCGAGGCAACAGAGTCTTGGATTGAGAGTCATATCAAAACAAAGGGGAACAGTAAATGCATCTCATGTGCTAGCTCAAAAAAAGCAGTGGCAAATATCATTGACATCCAAAAAATCCAAGATATCTACGTTTTGGCAATATATGGTCTGGTTATATTCCCGAAGACATTAGGCTATGTTGAAGTTACGGTAACAGATGTCTTTTCTCATTTATGCTACAACATAAATCCTACCCCAACCATCATTGCCAAAACTATTTGAGATCTTAATTTTTGTAACAAAATAGGTAAGGGCCATTTCATCAGGTGTGCATCACTCCTTTGCATTTGGCTCATCAGTCACTTTAGCCCGAAAGAAAGTAAAACATCGTACTACTTCTTACCCAGCTTTAGCCCTATCTCTAAGGCACTTGAAAAGGAATAGCCCCTAGACAAATCTGAAAAACAATGGGTCCAAAAATTCTAGAACCTCAAGGGGGAGAAGGTAACATGGAAGGCTTTTTGGTTTTTCCCATAAATAGTCATACACTGGTACAAAGGTTACAGTTGTATGTCGCTCATGGGATTATAGGGAAATACTAGCTACATCCTTCTTTTAGTCTTTCAATAGTTCCGATTGCATTAGTTCATCCTCTTTTTCTAAGACTTAGAGTTATGGGATTTTGAGTATGGTGAACCTAATTACAAGTTGAAAGTCCAATTAGCCTTTCATGCATGGAAACAAACTCGCTGCATGGAAATTTATTAGAGTAGGGTAGTATGATCCCAACATATGATGAATGAAAGGTTCGATAAATTAATGACACCGTATCTTTATCTGGTATCAGGATATCATAAATGCCAGTTGATGAATTTCCCTTTGAAGTTGAATTACTCAACCGAGATTTTAAATAAGAAAGGGTGACCTTTGCCAAAGAGGTTATTCAATTAAAGAAGGAAAATAGTCAATTGAAAATGGACCTCTATATCAGGGTTGGTGAGATGCACAAGGTTATCAAGGAGAAAAATCACTTTAAGGAGGACCTCGAGAGTTTGAAAAAAGATTATATGGCTCTTATCAAAGCAAGCAAATCTCGAACACTTGGAAAGTCATTGGCCGAGTAAAGGATATAAATTACTACTCTTGATAAGGAACTACACCATTGAAGAGAAGATGCTAAGGTTAATATGGAAAAGCTTGTTAAACTTAGGCTCTTACATCAACTTATCAAAGAAAGAATGAACGATTAAAAGCTTGAGTTTGAGATTTTAGAGCAAACCAAGCCAAAGATGAAGCTCTGACACTCAAAATTCAAGATTTAGAGCATTCTCTTCAAGTTCGCCAAGACCAAGTCGATGCACTGGTGAGAGCCTCTGAACAATGAGAACAAGAATTACTTCAATTAGTTGATCATTTATTCCAAAACTATTAGGACCATCATCACCATCTCATAGAACAAATTTAGGCAGCTCAGTTGGAGGCAAAAAACACGATGGATGTAGCTCGATCCCTAACATGTGATATCTTGCCCATTAGAGCCTAGGAGCAAGATTTGTTGTAAGTCTTAGACCATGTAATCGAGCAATGTAACTATATCAGGCATTTTCGAATATAGTCACATGTAATTGGGACATTTTGTTGCTTTAATGAAAGATGCTATTGGTGGAGCTACCCCTCAATCCGATTATCCTTTTTGCATTTGCATGACTAACCTAATTTTTTTTCATAGTTTTATTCATTCATTTATTTTCATGATCGCATATTCATTCTCATTGCATCAAACATATACATGAACATATTGTAAAGGCCTAATCCAAAAATAATTTAAAGTGAAGATGATCTAAAACACAGAACATATAGCTCGCCATCAGGACAACACTTGCAATCATTGAAGAGCAATGGAAAATGATCAGTAGGCCTGCATCGAAAGACTCAAACTCAAGTATATAGAGTCCTAAGAGTAATCACTCTGTAAGAACGAGGACCTCCAAGCTCAAATTGTCGAGTTGACCAAGCTATTGTTCGATACGTTGAAGGATTAAGAGGAAACAAGTATAATCAAGGTAGGAAAAGATTGAGCCAATTTCGAAAGTAATCTGAATGGTGATACTAAGGCCACCAATGCTCAAGAAGAGGAACTATATGGGCAGCATCCTTTGGCAGCAAACATCTCACCAACCCGGCTATTCATTTACATTAATCTTGCGATAGCATCCCATTTAATTTAAGGATTTCAATGTGTAAGCTCTTTACCGACAAGGCCCATAGTTCAGAACCTCAACAAGTAAATGGAGTAAGAGAAAACAAAAAGGCCCTCGAAAAATGATGAAGATTTGAATAAGTATCTGTCACTAGAAAAACATCTTCGAGCTATGGAAGGAAGTAACAAGTTTGGAATCGTAAACGCAAAATCATTAGGGCTAGTTTTGAATCTTGTTATCTTGCCTAAGTTTAAGGTGTCTAGTTTTGAAAAATACAATGAGACTACTGACCCTACTGCCCTTCATCACATGTACTATCATCAGATGACGGGGCATGAAAAGAATGAGAAGCTACTAATTCATGCTTTTAGGATAGCCTGACTAGAGTAGCTCTCCGGTGATACATAGGACTTGATCCTGTAAGAATTCAAACACGGGTAGATTTGGCATGCACATTCCTTGAACAGTATAAGCATGTGTCTGATTGAGTTTCGGATCGCCTTCTTTTCATAAACATAAAGAAAAAATCTTTCGAGAGCATTAGGCAATATGCTAAGAGATGGAAAGAGGACGTAGCTCAAGTTCATCATCCTCTGACAAAAAAAGAGATGACAGTTATGTTTTTTTGGCACTCTACCAGTCTTTACTATGAAAAGCTGGTAGGAAATGCCATGAAAAATTATTGCTGATATGGTTATATTAAGTGAAATGATTGAGAACGTTGTCAAAAAGCAGCAGGATATCGATTGGGGAGACAGTTAGATCAGTCAAGAAGGTAGTAAGTAAGGGTAAAGAAAAAGAGGCGAATGTTGTCGGTGAAAATCATGCCATGTTTAATCAAATTCTGCATCCAGCAAATCCTATGACCTCTTAAGCATGATGAATACAGGTCTTACTCCTTACTCATAAGCACCACAACTAGTCCACGTTATCAGGTTTACTCCTGCAATAAGCTTTGCATCGAATCTTGTTTAAAATATGGCTGAAATGTATAGTCTCACAATATGCACAATGTAAGAGCTCCGAATAACCAATAAGCACCCTGAGAAAAGGAACACTTTGAACCATTCCCTTACTCTTATGAAGATATTTACTCTCGCTTGTTAGCAGGTAAACAAGTGGCCTCAATATTCATAAACCCAAGATCACCACCATACCGTAAATGGTATGACGAGAATGCTTAACACTGGAGCACGAAGCCATTCCATTAAGAACTGCACTTCGTTTGCAAGAAAAATGTAGGGTCTACTAGAAAAATGAGTGCTTTAGATCGAGTAAGGTCCTAAACCCAATATTAAAGCCAATCCACTCCCTAATCATGCTAAACTGAGAACCAATGTGATAATTGATGTGAAAGGTAGTTAGGTCAAAAGAAGAGTTGGAGAAGTCAAAACCCAAATAACAAAGGTCTAGCAAGCTTTCGTGAAAGCTAAAATAGTGACAGATGATAAAAATTATGTTGAAACATCCTGCTGGCACTACAGTTAAGAACATGATTTGTAACATTGTCCATTATTCTTAAAAATGGTCCAGGGGATAATGGATTGGTCCGAGATCGAGTTTTATAAGGAGTGGGATGGATACAATGACCTATTTATTAATGCCACTAACGAGAAAAGACCTACCGATGATCGGATCTCAAGCTGTCTATATCTTATGAGCATGAAAAAGAGATCTAATGAAAGTTTTAGGCAGTATGCTGCAAGATAGATGGAAGAAGCTGCCCAGGTTTATCCCTTATTGACAGAAAAAGAGATGAGTATTAGATTCATTGGCATGTTGTAAGCCCCTTATTATGAAAATATAGCGAAAAGCTTCCCAAAAAACTTTGCAGATATGGTCATACTTTGTGGGATGATTAATAAGGCCATGAAAAATAGATCGAGTAGAACAAATATCTGTACAAACAAAAGGAAAAAAAATGAAGGCCTTTCAATAACCAAAATCTAACACTGAAGCCAGGTCATCTCAAACACATGTTGAGTCAAACCTAAAGAAAATGATCATTAAAGAAAATTATGAGATTGTAGAAAGCATAGAAGAAGTCAGAACGCCAATGAACTTGGTTTAGTAAATCTTGGTGCAAGTTAAGCTACTTAATGCACTCGAGAAGACAAAAGAAAGAATAAATGATTTATGTTATTTCCATACTATCTATAGTCATACTCTTCAAACATGCAAGAAGTTTCACACTATGGTTCAAAGGATGTTGAATGAAGGTAGCATTGAATTCTATGATAAAAAGCAAACTCCATGTACCAAGCCTACAAATGCAACACCATCTGTCAACATTATATAAAGAGAAGAAGGCAATCCTCCTTATAGGGTTGGAGGGCCATTGATCTAGTATGATAATTGATTGGAACCAAAGCCACCCCTGTCCAGCCCACACCAAGGATGTCATTGAACTTCCATCTTCTTTCTCTTATAAGGATAATAAGGCTACTTTTTGGAATTATGAAAACAAAACCTTAATCATCAGGGAATCTAGTCAGCAAACAGCGAGCATGAACCTTTCAAAAGTGAGTTACTTAACTCAGAGTGGTAGATGTTATGCCCCAGCAGCATGAGAAAGTGAAACTTAGTAAGAGAATACTAGTCTTGCTTCTCAAGCATCAAAATCTACAATCAAACTCAGATTCAATAGTTTTCAAGGAGCTAGTGAATAAGAAAGAAACTATAAAATTCCTCAAGTTCCTCAAACATAGCAAATACAGCATCGTTGATTAGTTAAACAATCAACCCACCAAGATATCTATGTTGTCATTATTGTTGAATTTTAAAGCTTACAGGAATGCCCTTCTTGAAGTTTTGAATGAGGCTTATGTCCCTCATGACATTTTTATAAGTTAGTTGGATCATTTATTGAGCAACATCACTGCCAATAATTACATATCTTTCAGTGATGATGAAATCCCACTTGGAGGGAGAGGAAACTATAAAGCCCTTCATATCACCACGTATGGTAAAGGCATTACATTGCCCAAGGTGCTCATCGATAATGGGTCAGCTTTGTATATAATGCCCATGTCATGCTTGAGTAAACTCTCTATCGATGCATCTCATATCCAAAATAATCATATGATTGTGTAAGCATTTGATGAAACTTGCTAGAATGTTGTAAAAAACATCACTATTCCACTCTAAATCAGCCTATGTATTTACGAAGTTAACTTCCATGTGGTAGACATTACTTCATCGTATAACTACCAACTGGGAAGGCCTTGGATTTGTTCTGCTGAGGTAGTACCATCATCTTTGCACTAAAAATTAAAATTCATCAGTGAGAATAAAGTTGTAAACATCTGAGGAGAAGAAGATATCGTTGCTACTACCTTAATTGATGCCCTATATGTCGAACCTAACGAAGATATCCCACAATCCTCTTTCCAATCCTTTGAGTTTGTCAATGCTACTTATATCAAGGAAGGGTTACCAATAGTTTAACCCTACCTATCAGAGAGTACTCACATGAGTTTGAAGTTGACTGTTGGCAAATATGCCTAGCCTGGAAAGGGACTCGAAAAATACCTTTATGGAGTTGCTAAAGCCCTGAAAGTAGTCAACTAGATCGACAAAAAAGGTTGGGATTCAAGCCCTGCACAGTAGAAAAAAAAAGTAAGGTCAGAAGAATCGTGAGAAGAGAGCCGTTTGTCAAAATAAGACATTAAGGACAATAATGGCTCTCTTGTCAAAATAAGACATTAAGGACAATAATATTCCTACCACTTCAGGGAAATTTTCTCTCAGGGGGATATGTAAATACTTACTTTACTAGTGTTGTGTTTATATTGAACAAAGCATTCAAGGATGTCTTCATCAATATGATTGATGAGTCAAAGATGTTAACTACAAGTCCGAAGACTGGTCTGTACACTTCAGGATTTGTTTTGAGCGTTCAGACTAAGACTGAGATTCTTTAACTGTTCAAGTTTATTTCAAATTAATGCTATGAATTAAACATACATGTTCTCACCCAAAAGCATTGCAGGATCCTTTCTGTGGGCAATTTTTATTAAGTATTATTAATGAAAATGACTAAGCATTTTGCAAAATGACTAAGCATTTTGCATTCATTCTTTGTGTTCATAGTTCTTGCCAACCTTAGGCCTTTTTTTACATGTTTTTCCATCTATATTGTTCTTTTTTCATATTTTTAGGTAACCCGATGAAGGTGACATAAATTGTCATACTAAAACTTTAGAAATCAATTTCGAGCAACCAATCATATAGGTGAGGTCGAATCTGAAGAGGATCCTAAAGAGAACCTTATACTTCTAGACCTATTGAGACTAGTTGAACATGAAGAAAAATAGATATTACCTCATAAAGAACCCACAGAAATCATAAACCTTAGAATAAAAGATGACCCAAAAGAAGTCAAAATCGAAACCTCTATAAAGCCATCAACTCGAGCTGAAGTAATAAGTCTCCTTTAAGAATATCGAGATGAGTCTGCCTTGTCCTATCAAGACATGCCTAAATTATATACCAACATTGTAGTTCATAAACTTCCTTTTAAACCTGAATGTAAGCCTATAAAACAAAAGCTCTGAATGATGAAACCTGAAATGCTTCTGAAGATCAAAGAAGAAGTTAAAAAGCAAATTGAAGCAGGATTTCTTGATGTAGCCAAATATCCAATATAGTCCCAATTCCTAAGAAGGACGGTAAAGTGAGACTATATGTGGACTATAAGGACCTAAACTGAGCCAGTCCTATGGATAATTTTCTCTTGCCTTATATCGATACCTTAGTAGACAACACTGCAAAAAATGCACTGTTTTCCTTCATGGATGGATTTTTGGGCTATAACCAAATCAAAATGGCTAATGAAGACATGGAAAAAACCACTTTCATAACCATATGTGGTATTTTTGCTACAAACTGATGCTTTTCAGGCTCAAAAATACTGGGGCAACCTACCAAAAGGCAATGGTAACATTGTTCCATGATCTTGTGCATAAGGAAATCGAGTTCTATGTGGATGATATGATCACCAAGTCACCAAAAGAGGGTGGACATATGGCCATTTGTGAAAACTCTTTAAAAGGCTCCACAAATAGCAACTCAAGCTAAATCCTGCCAAATGTACATTTAGTGCCATATTTAGTCAACTATTAGGTTTCATTATGAGCAAGAAAGGAATAGAGGTTGATTCTGATAAGGTCAAGGCCATTCAGAATTTGTCACCACCTTAAACTTAAAAAAAAGTAAGAAGCTTCTTGGGAAGGTTGAACTATATAGCTCGATTCATATCTTAGTTGATAGATAAATGTGATCCAATTTTTTGACTACTTTGAAAACAAAATCCTAGAGAATGAAATGAAGAATGTCAAGAAGCTTTCGATAAGATCAGACATTACATTTTGAACCCTCCGGTACTTATGTCACCAGTGCCCAATTAGCCGTTAATCTTGTATCTATTAGTTTTTGACAAGTAAATAGACTGTGTATTAGGGCGACATGACGAATCAGGAAAGAATGAATAGGCTATCTATTATCTGAGCAAGAAGTTTATAGAATATGAGCATAACTATTCATATGTAGAAAAGCTATACTGTACTTGAGCCTGGACAACCTAGAGGTCAAGGGAATACATGCTAGACCACACCACATGGCTAGTTGCCAAGCTTGATCCTATTAAGTATTTGTGCAAAGCTGGCAGGTTATGCTTTCTAAGTACGATATCGCATATGTAAACTAGAAATCCATTAAACGTAGTGCAATAGCAGACTTTTTGGCAAATCAAACCATAGATGACTACTAGCCTTTAGAACTCGAGTTCCCTAACGAAGACTTGATATGCATATCTAAGGTAGAGAATGCTATTAAATATGGGTTGTCACAGAAAATGTACTTCGATGGAGCTTCAAATGCACTAGGGCATGGAATTAGGGCAATTCTTACCTCACCTAAGGCAAACCATTGCCCTTTCATAGCCAAATTGAATTTTGACTACATTAACAACACAGCTGAATATGAGGCTGCATCATGGGACTCCAAGCAGCTGTTGAAAGGGGCATTTGAACACTGCAAGTGTTTAAAGATTTTACCCTCATCATTTACTAATTAAAGGGAAAATGGCAAACACATGATGCTAAACTGATCCACTATCTAATATCAGAACTCAAAAAAAAGTTTGATGATATCAGCTTTCAATACCTACATGAAGAAGATAACCAAATTGTTAACACCTTGGCCACTTTATCGTCCATGTTCACAGTCAATCGAGAATCGAATGTCGCTTCTATTCAAATAAGTATCTACACATCCTTGGTGTATTGTTAGAATGTTATAGAAGGGAAAATGGTTTATCATTGTATCATGGCATCCTTCAATACATCAAGGATCAATAATACCTAAATGATGGCATCAAAATTGAGAAGAGAACCATCCGACGATCAGTCATAAGCTTCATTTTGGATAGTGGGATTTTATACAAGAAAGGCTGGGATCAGGTGCCACTCTGATGCATGGATGCTTTTGAAGCCAAAAGAATATTTGAAGAAGTTCATGAAGGGATTTGTGGCATGCACGCCAATGAACACCAAATGGTAGGACAAGTCATGAGATCAGGCTACTATTGGCTGACTTTCGAAAAAGATTGCATTAACTATGCTTGAAGGTGTCATAAATGCCAAATCTGCATTGACAAAATCGATGTCCCACCAACACCCCTACATGTTATGACAACTCCATGGCTTTTTTCTACATAGGGCATGAGCATGATTGGACCAATTACCCCGAAGGCTTCTAATGGGCATAGCTTTATTTTAGTCGTAATCAATTATTTTACCAAGTAGGTGGAGGCAACTTCTTATGCCAACATCACCAGATCTGTCATGTGCAAATTTGTGAAACTGGACATCATTTATAGATATGGTCTTCTCGAAAAAATCATTGTTGATAATGCACGTAACCTGGAAAACAAAATGATTCAAGCGGTCTACTTTTAGTTTAAGATTCAACATCGAAACTTTATTCCATATCGCCAAAAAATGAATAGCGGAGTTGAAGCAGCCAATAAGAATATCGAAAAGATAATTGAAAGGATGGCTGAGAATTACAAAGATTGGCATAAAAAGTTATCTTTTGCCTTACATGCTTATCACGCAGTAGTATAAACTTCCATGGGTGCCACCCGATTCCCTTTGGTTTACGACATAGAGGTTGTCCTGCTAACTAAAGTGGCAATCCCTTCATTTAAAATCCCGATAGAATCTCAAATTGAAAAAGCTGAATGGGTTAAGAGCTGATATGAGCAACTCAATCCCATGAAGAAAAAAATTAAGGCTATTTGTGACGGGTAGTTGTATCAAAAGTGGATGATGAGGGCCCATAAGAAAAAGGTCTATCCTCATTAATTTTGAAAAGGCAATTTGATACTCAAACAAATTCTTTTGATCCATAAAGATGTTCACGAAAAATGGACCCTAAATTATGAAGGGCCATACATTGTGAAATGTGTATTCTTT
>JBBYHO010044570.1:0-10285 GCA_038382025.1 Adansonia gregorii
GATTTTGATGCTTTGGTTTGATAAGAAAAGCTTCTCTTTCTACCATTTTTAGGATCGAAGTTCATCTTCTAATTAAGATAAACGTGGATTCACATAATAATCTCCTTTCTTTTCATCATTGGGCACATAAACACATTCTTCTCATTGGGATAAATGATATTGATGCCTTGGTCTCATAAGAAAAACTTGTCTTTCTCTTTTTTTTGGAATTAAAGTTCGTTTCAATTGTAATAAACATGGATTCACATAATAATCTCCTTTCTTTTTATGATTGGGCACCATAAATACATTCTCCTCATTGGAATCAATATTTTTGATGCTTTGGTTTCATGAGAAAGACTTCACTTTCTACCATTTTTAGAATCGAAGTTTGTCTTTGGAATGGGATAAACATGGATTCACATAATAATCTCCTTTCTTTCCATAATTGGGCACTATAAGCACACTCTCCGTGTTCTAATAAACGATTTTGATGCTTTTGTTTGATAAGAAAAGCTTTTCTTTCTACCATTTTTAGGATCAAATTTTGCCTTTCAATTGAGATAAACATGGATTCACATAATAATCTCCTTTCTTTTCAGGATTGGGCAACATAAACATATTCTCCTCTTTGGAATGGGATAAACATGGATTCACATAATGATCTCCTTCCTTTTCATTATTGGGCACCATAAGCACATTCTCCTTGTTGTAATAAACGATTTTGATTCTTTGGTTTGATAAGAACAGCTTCTCTTGCTGCTATTTTTAGGATCGAAGTTCATCTTTCAACTGAGATAAACATGGATTCACATAATAATCTCCTTTCTTTTCATCACTGGGCACCATAAACACATTTTTCTCATTGGGATAAATGATATTGATGCCTTGGTTTCATAAGAAAAACTTGTCTTTCTACTTTTTTTGGAATTAAAGTTCATTGTTCAATTGTAATAAACATGGATTCACATAATAATCTCCTTTCTTTTCAAGATTGGGCACCATAAATACATTCTCCTCATTGGGATCAATGATTTTGATGCTTTGGTTTCATAAGAAAGACTACGCTTTCAGCCATTTTTAGAATTGAAGTTCGTCTTTGGAATGGGATAAACATGGATTCACTTAATGATCTGCTTTTTTTTCATGATTGGGCAAGCGAGCACGCTCTCCTTGTTGTAATAAATGATTTTGATGCTTTGGTTTGGTAAGAAAAGCTTCTCTTTCTACCATTTTTAAGATCGAAGTTCGTCTTTCAATTGAGATAAACATGGATTCACATAATAATCTCCTTTCTTTTCATCATTGGGCACCATAAACACATTTTTCTGGTTGGGATAAATGATATTGATGCCTTGGTTTCATAAGAAAAACATGTCTTTCTACATTTCTTGTAATTAAAGTTCATTGTTCAATTGTAATAAACATGGATTCACATAATAATCCCCTTTCTTTTCAAGATTGGGCACCATAAATACATTCTTCTCACTGGGATAAATGATTTTGGCGCTTTGGTTTCTTAAGAAAAACTTCACTTTCTACCATTTTTAGAATCAAAGTTTATCTTCAAAATGAGATAAACATGGATTCACATAATGATCTCCTTTCTTTTAATGATTGGGAACTATAGGCACGTTCTCGTTGTTGTAAAAAATGATTTTGATGCTTTGGTTTGATAAGAAAGGCTTCTCTTTCTACCATTTTTAGGATTGAAGTTCATCTTTCAATTAAGATAAACATGTATTCACATAATAATCTCCTTTCTTTTCATCATTAGGCACCAAAAACATATTATTCTCGTTGTGATAAACGATTTTGATGCTTTGGTTTCATAAGAAAACCTTTTTTTTCTATAATTTTTAGAATTGAAGTTCGTATTAGCATAGGAATAATCATTGATTCACATAATAATCTCATTTCTTTTCATGATTGGGCACTATAAGCACATTCTCCTTGTTGTGATAGATGATTTTGATGCTTTGGTTTCATAAGAAAAACTACACTTTCTACCATTTTTAGGATCAAAGTTCATTTTTTAATTGAGATAAAGATGGATTCACAAAATAATCTCCTTTCTTTTCATCATTGGGCACCATAAACACATTCTTCTTGTTGGGATAAATGATATTGATGCCTTGGTTTCATAAGAGAAACTTCTACTTCTACTTTTTTTGGAATTAAAGTTCATTGTTCAATTGTAATAAAAATGGATTCACACAATAATCTCCTTTTTGTTTGAGATTGGGTGCCATAAATACATTCTCCTTATTGGGATAAATGATTTTGATGCATTGGTTTCATAGGAAAAACTTCGTTTTCTACCATTTTTAGAATCGAATTATGTCTTTGGAATGGTATAAACAAGGATTCATAAAATGATCTCTGTTTTTTTTCATGATTGGGCACTATAAGCACATTCTACTTGGTGTAATAAACGATTTTGATGCTTTGGTTTCATAAGAAAAACTTCACTTCCTACCATTTTTAAAATCGAAGTTCGTATTTCAGTTGGGATAACCATGCATTCACATAATAATCTCATCTCTTTTAACGATTGGGCACTATAAACACATTTCCCTCGTTGTGATAAACGATTTTGATGCTTTGGTTTCATAAGAAAAATTTCTTTCTCTACCACTTTTAGAATTGAAGTTCGTCTTTGAATATGAATAAACATTGATTCACATAATAATCTCCTTTCTTTTCATGATTGGGCACTATAAGCACACTCTCCTTGTTGTGATAAACGATTTTAATGCTTTGCTTTCATAACAAAAACTTCACTTTCTACCATTTTTAGGATCGAAGTTTGTCTTTTAATTGAGATAAACGTGGATTCACATAATAATCTCCTTTATTTTCATCATTGGGCACCATAAACACATTCTTCTCATTGGGATAATGATATTGATGCCTTAGTTTCATAAGAAAAACTTGTCTTTCTACTTTTTTTGGAATTAAAGTTCTTTGTCCAATTGTAATAAACATGAATTCACATAATAATCTCCTTTCTTTTCAAGATTGGGCACCCTAAAAACATTCTCCTCATTGGGATCAATGATTTTGATGCTTTGGTTTCATAAGAAAGGCTTCACCTTCTACCGTTTTTAGAATTGATGTTCCTTTTTGAATCGGAATAAACATTGATTCACAAAATAATCTCCTTTCTTTTCATGATTTGGCACTATAAGCACATTCTCTTTCTTGTGATAAACGATTTTGATGCTTTGGTTTGATAAGAAAAGCTTCTTTTTCTACCATTTTTAGGATCGAAGTTCGTCTTCCAATTGAGATAAACGTGGATTCACATAATAATCTCCTTTCTTTTCATCATTGGGCACCATAAACACATTCTTCCCGTTGGGATAAATGATATTGATGCCTTGATTTCAGAAGAAAAACTTGTCTTTCTACTTTTTTTGGAATTAAAGTTCATTGTTCAATTGTAATAAACATGGATTAACATAATAATCTCCTTTCTTTTCAAGATTGGGCACCATAAATACATTCTCCTCATTGGGATCAATGATTTTGATGCTTTGGTTTCATAAGAAACACGTCACTTTCTACCATTTTTAGAATTGAAGTTTGTCTTTGAAATGGGATAGACATGGATTTGCATGATGACCTTCTTTATTTTCATGATTTGGCACTATAAGCACCTTCTCCCTGCTGTAATAAACGATTTTGATGCTTTGGTATCAAAAGAAAGACTTCACCCTTTACCATTTTTAGAATCAAGGTTTGTCTTTGGAATGGGACAAACATGGATTTGCATAATGATCTCCTTTCTTTTCATGGTTGGGCACTATAACTACATTCCCCTTGTTGTAATAAACGATTTTAATGCTTTGGTTTGATAGGAAAAGCTTCTCTTTCTACCATTTTTAGGATCGAAGTTCATCTTTCAATTGAGATAAACATGGATTCACACAATAATCTCCTTTCCTTTCATCATTGTGCACCATAAGCATATTCTTCTTGTTGAGATAAGTGATACTGATGCCTTGGTTTCATAAGAAAAACTTCACTTTCTACCTTTTTTAGAATTGAAGTTCGTCGTTTACTTGGAATAAACTTGGATTCACATAATAATCCCCTCTCTTTTCAAGATTGGGCACCATAAATACATTCTCTTTATTGGGATCCATGATTTTGATGCTTTGGTTTCATAAAGACTTCGCTTTCTACCATTTTTAGAATCAAAGCTTGTCTTTGGAATGCGATAAACATGGATTTGCATGATGACCTCCTTTATTTTCATGATTTGGTACTATAAGCACCTTCTCCCTGCTGTAATAAATGATTTTGATGCTTTGGTTTGATAAAAAACATCTTCTTTTTCTACCAGTTTTAGTATCCAAGTTCGTCTTTCAATTGAGATAAACATGGATTCATATAATAATCTCACTTCTTTTCATCATTGGGCACCATAAACATATTCTTCCCGTTGGGATAAATGATATTATGCCTTCATTTCATAAAAACACTTGTGTTTCTACTTTTTTTGTAATTAATGTTCATTGTTCAATTGTAATAAACATGGATTCGCATAATAATCTCCTTTCTTTTCAAGATTGGGCACCATGAATACATTATCCTCATTTGGATTAATGATCTTGGTACTTTGGTTTTATAAGAAAAACTTCACTTTCTACCATTTTTAGAATCGAAGTTTATCTTTGAAATGGGATAAACATGGATTCACATAATGATCTCCTTTCCTTTCATGATTGGGCACTATAAGCACATTCTCCTTGGTGTAATAAACGGTTTTGATGCTTTTGTTTCATAATAAAAACTTCACTTTCTACCATTTTTAGAATCAAAGTTCGTATTTCAGTTGGGATAACCATGCATTCACATAATAATATCCTCTCTATTAATGGTTGGGTATTATAAACACATTCTCCTTGCTGTGATAAATGATTTTGATGCTTTGGTTTCATAAGAAAAGCTTCTCTTCTATAATTTTTAGAATTGAAGTTCATCTTTAAAATGGGATAAACATTGATTCACATAATGATCTCCTTTCTTTTCATGATTGGGCACTATAAGCACATTCTCCTTGTTGTAATAAATGATTTTGATGCTTTGGTTTCATAAGGAAAACTTCTCTTTCTACCATTTTGAGGTTCGAAGTTTGTCTTTCAATAGAGATAAACATGGATTCACATAATAATCTCCTTTCTTTTCATCATTGGGTACCATAAACACATGCTTCTCGTTGGAATAAATGATATTTATGCCTTAGTTTTATAAGAAAAACCTCTCTTTCTATTTTTGTAGAGTTAAAGTTTCTTATTTAATTGGAATAAACATGGATTTACATAATAATCTCCTTTCCTTTCTGGATTGGGCACCATAAATACATTCTCCTCATTGGGATCAATGATTTTGATGCTTTGGTTTCATAAGAAAGACTTTACCTTCTACCATTTTCAGAATCGAAGTTGGCCTCTGAAATGGGATAAATATGGATTCACATAATGATCTTCTTTCTTTTCATGATTGGGCACTATAAGCACATTCCCCTCGTTGTAATAAACAATTTTGATGCTTTGGTTTGACAATAAAAGCTTCTCTTTCTACCATTTTTAGGATCGAAGTTCGTCTTTCAATTGAGATAAACATAGATTCACATAATAATCTCTTTTCTTTTCATCATTGGGCACCATAAACACATTCTTTTCGTTGGGATAAATGATATTGATGTCTTGGTTTCATAAGAAAAACTTATCTTTCTACTTTTTTTGAAATCAAAGTTCATTGCTCAATTGTAAGAAACATGGATTCACATAATAATCGCCTTTCTTTTCAACATTGGGCACCATAAATACATTCTCCTCATTGGGATCAATGATTTTGATGCTTTGGATTCGTAAGAAAGACTTCATTTTCTACCATTTTCAGAATCGAAGTTTATCTTTGAAATGGGATAAACATGGATTCACATAATCATCTCCTTTCTTTCCATAATTGGGCACTATAAGCACATTTTCCTCGTTGTAATAAACGATTTTGATGCTTTGGTTTGATAAGAAAAGCTTCTTTTTCTACCATTTTTAGGATCAAAATTCATCTTTCAATTGAGATAAACATAGATTCACATAATAATCTACTTTTCTTTCATCATTGTGCACCATAAGCACATTCTTCTCGTTGAGATAAGTGATATTGATGCCTTGGTTTCATAAGAAAAACTTGACTTTCTATTTTTTTTGGAGTTAAAGTTCATTGTTCAATTGTAATAAACGTGGATTCATATAATAATCTCCTTTCCTTTCATGGTTGGGCACCATAAATACATTCTCCTCATTGGGATCAATGATTTTGATGCTTTTGTTTCATAAGAAAGACTTCACTTTCTACCTTTTTTTGAATCGAAGTTTGTCTTTGAAATAGGATAAACATTGATTCACATAATGATCTCTCTTCTTTTAATGATTGGACACTATAAGCACATTCTCCTTGTTGTAATAAACAATTTTAATGCTTTGGTTTGATAAGAAAAGCTTCTCTTTCTACCATTTTCAAGATCGAAGTTCATCTTTTAATTAAGATAAACACGGATTCACATAATAGTCTCCTTTCCTTTCATCATTGTGCACCATAAGCATATTCTTCTCGTTGAGATAAGTGATATTGATGCCTTGGTTTCATAAGAAAAACTTCACTTTCTACCATATTTAGAATCGAAGTTTGTCTTTAAAATAGGATAAACATGGATTCACATAATGACCTCCTTTCTTTTCATGAATGGGCGCTATAAGCACCTCTCCTTATTGTAATAAACGATTTTGATGCTTTGGTTTCATAAGAAAAACTTCACTTTTTACTATTTTAGAATCAAAGTTTATTTTTCAATTGGGCTAAACATGGATTCACAGAATATTATCCTTTTTTTTCATGATTGAGCACTATAAACACATTCTCCTTGTTGTGATAAATGATTTTGATGCTTTGGTTTCATAAGAAAAACTTCTCTTTCCACCATTATGAGGATCGAAATTGGTCTTTCAATTGAGATAGACAATGATTCACATAATAACCTCCTTTCTTTTCGTCATTGGGTTCCATAAACACATGCTTGTCGTTGGGATAAATGATATTTATGCCATGGTTTCATAAGAAAAACTTCTTCTCCTTTTTTTAGAACTGAAGTTTGTTATTCAATTGGAATAAATAAGGATTTACGCAATAATCTTCTTTCCTTTCATGATTGGGCACCACAAATACATTTTCCTCATTGGGATCAATGATTTTGATGCTTTGGTTTCATAAGAAAGGCTTCACTTTCTACCATTTTTAGAATCGAAGTTTGTCTTTGAATTGGGATAAACATGGATTCACATAATGATCTCTTTTCCTTTCATGATTGGGCACTATAAGCACATTCTCCTTGTTGTAATAAATGATTTTGATGCTTTGGTTTGATGAGAAATGCTTCTCTTTCTACCATTTTTAGGATCAAAGTTCGTCTTTCAATTGAGATAAACATGGATTCACATAATAATCTCCTTTCTTTTCATCATTGGGCACCATAAACACATTCTTCTCATTGGGATAAATGATACGGATGCCTCGGTTTCATATGAAAAACTTCTCTTTCTACTTTTTTTGGAATTAAAGTTAACTGGTCAATTGTAATATACATAGATTCACGTAATATTCTCCTTTCTTTTCAAGATTGGGCACTGTAAATACATTTTCCTCATTGCGACCAATGATTTTGATGCTTTGGTTTCATAACAAAGACTTCACTTTCTACCATTTTAAGAATCAAAGTTTGTCTTTGAAATGGGATAAACATGGATTCACATAATGATCTCCTTTCTTTTCATGATTGGCACTATAAGCACATTCTCCTTGTTATAATAAACAATTTTGATGCTTTGGTTTGATAAGAAACGCTTCTTTTTCTACCATTTTGAGGATCGAAGTTCGTCTTTTAATTAAGATAAACGTGGATTCACATAATAATCTCCTTTCCTTTCATCATTGGGCATCATAAACACATTCTTATCATTGGGTAAATGATATTGATGCCTTGGTTTCATAAGAAAAGCTTGTCTTTCTACTTTTTTAGAGTTAAAGTTCATTGTTCAACTGTAATAAACATGGATTCACATAATAATCTCTTTTCTTTTCAAGATTGAGCACCGTAAATACATTCTCCTCGTTGCGATCAATGATTTTGATACTTTGGTTTCATAAGAAAAACTTTACTTTCTACCATTTTTAGATTCGAAGTTTGTCCCTAAAATAAGATGAACATGGATTCACATAATGATCTTCTTTCTTTTCATGATTGGGCACTATAAGCACATTCTCCTCATTGTAATAAATGATTTTGATGCTTTGGTTTGATAAGAAAATCTTCTCTTCCTACCATTTTTAGGATCGAAGTTCATCTTTCAATTGAGATAAACATGGATTGACATAATAATCTCCTTTCTTTTCATCATTGGGCACCATAAACGCATTCTTCTCATTGGGATAAATGATATTGATGCCTTGGTTTCATATGAAAAACTTCTCTTTCTACTTTTTTTGGAATTAAAGTACATTGTTCAATTGTAATAAACATGGATTCACATAATAATCTCCTTTTTTTTTTCGAGATTGGGCACTATAAATACATTCTCCTCATTGGGATATGATTTTGATGCTTTGGTTTCGTAAGAAAGACTTCATTTTCTACCATTTTTACAATCGAAGTTTGTCTTTGAAATAGGATAAACATAGATTTGCATAATGATCTCCTTTCTTTTCATGATTGGGCACTATATGCACATTCTCTTTGTTGTAATAAATGATTTTGATGCTTTGGTTTGATCAGAAAAGCTTCTCTTTCTACCATTTTTAGGATCAAAATTAGTCTTTCAATTGAGATAAACATGGATTCACATAATAATCTCCCTTCTTTTCATCATTGGGCACCATAAACTTATTCTTCTCATTGGGATAAATGATATTGATGCCTTGGTTTCACATGAAAAACTTCTCTTTCTACTTTTTTTTGGAATTAAAGTTCATTGTTCAATTGTAATAAACATGGATTCATATAATAATCTCCTTTCTCTTCAAGATTGGGCACCATAAATACATTGTCCTCATTGGGATCAATGATTTTGATGCTTTGGTTTCGTAAGAAAGACTTTATTTTTTACCATTTTTAGAATCAAAATTTGTCTTTAGAATAGGATAAACACAGATTCACGTAATGATCTCTTTTCTTTTCATGATTGGGCACTATAGGCACGTTCTTGTTGTTGTAATAAACGATTTTGATGCTTTGGTTTGATAAGAAAAGCTTCTCTTTCCACCATTTTTAGGATCGAAGTTTGTCTTTCAATTGAGATAAACATGGATTCACAAAATAATCTCCTTTCTTTTCATCATTGGGCACCATAAACACATTCTTCTGGTTATGATAAATGATTTTGATGCTTTGGTTTCATAAGAAAAACTTCTTTTTCTATAATTTTTAGGATTAAAGTTCATCTTTAAATAAGAATAAACATTGATTCACATAATAATCTCCTTTCTTTTCATGATTGGGCACTATAAGCACATTCTCCTTGTTGTGATAAATGATTTTGACACTTTGGTTTCATAAGAAAAACTTCACTTTCTACCATTTTCAGGATCAAAGTTCATCTTTTAATTGAGATAAACATAGATTCACAAAATAATCTCCTTCCTTTTCATCATTGGGCACCATAAACACATTTTTCTCGTTGGGATAAATGATATTGATGCCTTGGTTTTATAAGAAAAACCTCTATTTCTACTTTTCTTGGAATTAAAGTTCATTGTTCAATTGTAATAAACATAGCTTCACATAATAATCCCTCTCCTTTTCAAGATTGGGCCCCACAAATACATTCTCCTCATTGGGGTAAATGATTTTGATGCTTTGGTTTCATAGCAAAAAGTTCACTTTCTACCATTTTTAGGATCAAAGTTTGTCTTTGAAATGGGATAAACGTGGATTCACATAGTGATCCCCTTTCTTTTCATGATTGGGCGCTATAAGCACATTCTTCTTGGTGTAATAAACGATTTTGATGCTTTGGTTTCATAAGAAAAGCTTCTCTTTCTACCATTTTTAAAATCAAAGTTCATCTTTCAATTGAGATAAACATAGATTCACATAATAATCTCATTTCTTTTCATCATTGAGAACCATGAACACATTTTTCTTGTCGGGATAAATGGTATTAATGCCTTGGTTTCATAAGAAAAACTTGTCTTTCTACTTTTTTTGGAATTAAAGTTCATTGTTCAATTGTAATAAACA
>JBBYHO010044603.1:0-10283 GCA_038382025.1 Adansonia gregorii
ACCATAAACTCACTCTCCTCATTAGGATATATGACATTGATGCTTTGGTTTCATAAAAAAAGCTTCTCTTTCCATTATTTTTTAGAGTTAATGTTCATTTTTTTAATTGGGATAAATGCGGATTCACATAGTAATCCATTTTCTTTTCATGATTGGGCACCATAAAGTCATTCCCTTTATTAGGATATATGATGTTGATGCTTTGGTTTTAGAAGAAAAGCCTTTTTTTCCATAATTTTTTTGAGTTAAAGTTCACTTATCGACTGGGACAAACACGAATTCACATAATAATCTCCTTTCTTTTCATGATTGGGCACCATAAACATATTCTCCTCATTGGGATGAAGGACATTGATGCCTTGGTTTCAAAAGAAAAGGTTCCCTTCCCATCATTTTTTTAGGGTTAAAGTTCATTTGTTAATAGGGTTAGACATGAAATCATATAGTAATCTCCTTTCTTTCCATGATTGGGCACTGTAAACTCATTCCCCCCATTTGGATATATGACATTGATGCATTGGTTTCAAAAGAAAGGATTCTCTTTCCTTCATTTTTTTAGAGTTAAATTTCTTTTGTTAATTGAGACAAACATGGATTCACAAAATAATCTTCTTTCTTTTAGTGATTGGGCACCGTAAACTCATTCCTCGCACTGGGATAAATGACATTGATGCTTTGGTTAAATAAGAAAAGCTTCTCTTTCCAACAACTTTTAGAGCCAATGTTTATTTGTCAATTGGGACAAACACAGATTCACATAATAATCTCTTTTCCTTTCATGCTTGGGTGCCATTAACTCATTTTTTTATTGGGATAAATGACATTTATGCTTTGGTTTCATACGAAAAGCTTCTCTTTCCATTATTTTTTAGAGTTAAAGTTCATTTATTAATTGGGACAAAAGCAAATTCACATAGTAATCTCATTTCTTTTCACGATTGGGTGCCATAAACTTATTCTCCTTGTTCGGATATATGACATTGATGCTTTTGATTTATAAGAAAAGCTTCTCCTTTCTATTCATGATTGGGCATTATAAAGTCATTCTCCTCATTGGGATGTATGACATCAATGCTTTCGCTTCATAAGAAAAGCTTCTCTTTTCATTATTTTTTTAGAGTTAAAGTTTATTTGTCAATTGGGACAAACACAGATTCACATGGTAATCTCCTTTCCTTTCATGATTGGCCACCATAAACTCATTCTCCTGGTTAGGATAAATGACATTGATGCTTTGGTTTCATAAGAAAAGCTTCTCTTTCCATCATTTTTTAGAGTTAAAGTTCATTTGTCAATTGGGACAAACACGGATTTCATATAGTAATCTGATTTCTTTTCTTGATTGGGGACCATTAACTCATTCTCCGTATTGGGATAAATGATATTGATGCTTTGGTTTCATAGGAAAAACTTCACTTTTCATCATTTTTTGGAGATAAAGTTTTTTTGTTAATTTGGACAAACACGAATTCACGTAGTAGTCTCTTACCTTTTGCTATTAGGCACCATAAACTCATTCTCTTTATTAGGGTAAATGACATTAATGCTTTGGTTTCATAAAAAAAGTTTCTCTTTTGATCATTTTTTAGAGATAAAGTTCATTTGTCAATTGGGACAAGCACAGATTCACGTAGTATTCTTTTTTCTTTTCATGGTTGGGCACCATAAACTCATTCTCCTTGTTGGGATAAATGACATTGATGTTTTGGTTTCAAAAGAAAAGCTTTTCTTTCTATCATTTTTTAGAGTTAAATTTGTTTTATCAATTAGGACAAATGTGGATTCACATAATAATCCCTTTTAGTTCATGATTGGGCACGATAAACATATTCCCCATGTTAGGATAAATGACATTGATGCTTTCATTTCATAAGAAATGCTTCTCTTCCCATTTTTTTAAGTTGAAGTTTATTTGTCAATTGGGACAAATTCGGATTCACATAGTAATCTCTCTTTTTTTCATAATTAGGCACCATTAACTCATTCTCCTCATTGGGATAAATGACGTTGATGCTTTGGTTTCATAAGAAAAGCTTCTCTTTCCATCATTTTTTAGAGTAAAGTTCATTTGTTAATTGGGATAATCACAGATTCATGCAATAATCCCCTTCCTTTCTTGACTAGGCACCAAAAACTCACTCTTCCAATTAGGATGAATGACATTGATGCTTTGGTTTTATCAGAAAAGCTTCTCTTTCTATCATTTTTTAGAGTTAAAGTTCGTTTGTCAATAGGGAAAAACATGGATTCACGTAGTAATCTCTTTTTTTTTCATGACTGGGTGCTATAAACCCATTCTCCTTATTAGGATAAAGGACATTGATGCCTTGGTTTAAAAAGAAAAGCTTCTCTTTTCTCTTTTTTTTTTTGGAGTTAAATTTCATTTCTCAATCGGGACAAACATCAATTCACATAATAATCTCCTTCTTTTTCAAGATTGGTCACTATAAACTTATTCCCTGAATTTGGATAAATGACATTGTTGCTTTGATTTTAAAAGAAAAGCTTGTGTTTCCATTATTTTTTAGAGTTAGAGTTCATTTATCAATTGGGTCAAACATGAATTCATATAGTAATCTCCTTTCTTTCCATGATTGGGCACCATAAACTTATTCCCCTCTTTTCGTTAAATGGCATTGATGCTTTGATTTCATAGGAAAAGCTTTTCTTTCCATCATTTTTTAGAGTTAAAGTTAATTTATCAATTAGGACAAATAGCGATTAATATAATAATCTTATTTCTTTTGATGATCGAGCACTATAAATTCATTTGCTTCATTTGGATGAAGGATATTGATGCTTTGGTTTTAAAAGAAAAGCTTATCTTTCCATCATTTTTTAGAGTTAAATTTCATTTATCAATTAGGACAAACACGGATTCATAAAATATTCTCCTTTCTTTTAGTAATTGGGCACTACAAACTCATTCCTTGCATTGGGATAAATAATGATGATGCTTTCGTTACATAACAAAAGCTTCTCTTTCCAACAATTTTTAAAGCTAAGGTTTTTTTGTCAATTGGGACAAACATGGATTGACATAATAATCTTCTTTCTTTTCAAGATTGAGCACCATAAACGTATTCTCCTCGTTGGGTTAAATGACATTGATGCTTTGCTTTCATAAGAAAAGCTTCTCTTTCCATCATTTTTTATAGCTAAAGTTCATTTTTAATTAGGACAAATGCGAATTCACATAGTAGCCTCCTTTCTTTTCATGATTGGGCACCATAAACTAATTCTCCTCACTAGGATATATAACATTGATGCTTTGGCTTCATAAGAAAAGCCTCTTTTTCCATAATTTTTTAAAGTTAAAGTTCACTTGTCAACTGAGACAAACAAAAATTCAGATAATAATCTCCTTTCTTTTCATGATTGGGCATTATAAACTCATTCTCCTCATTGGGATAAAGGACATTGATGCCTTGGTTTCTAAAGAAAAGCTTCTCTTTCCATCATTTTTAGAGTTAAATTTCATTTGTCAATTGGGACAAACACAGATTCACATAATAATCTCCTTTCTTTTAGTAATTAGGCACTATAAACTCATTTCCTGCATTGGGATAAATGACGATTACGCTTTAGTTACATAACAAAAGCTTCTCTTTCCAACAATTTTTAAAGCTAAGGTTCTTTTGTCAATTGGGACAAACATGGATTGACATAATAATCTCATTTCTTTTCAAGATTGGGCACCATTAACTTGTTGTCCTTATTGGGTTAAATGACACTGATGTTTTGGTTTCATAAGAAAAGCTTCTCTTTTCATCATTTTTTAGAGTTAAAGTTCAATTTTTAATCAGGACAAATGTGGATTCACATGGTAATCTCCTTTCTTTTTATGATTGGGCACCATAAACTAATTCTCCTCACTGGGATATATAACATTGATGCTTTAGTTTCATAAGAAAAGCTTCTCTTTCCATAATTTTTTAGAGTTAAAATTCACTTGTCTGCGGGGACAAACACAGATTCACATAATAATCTTCTTTCCTTTATGATTGGGCACCATAGACTCATTCTCCTCATTGGGATGAAGGTCATTGATGCCTTGGTTTCAAAAGAAAAGCTTCTCTTCTTATCATTTTTTAGTGTTAAATTTCATTTATCAGTAGGGCCAGATGTGAATTCACATAGTAATCTCTTTTCTTTCCATGATTGGGCATAGTAAACTCATTCCCCTCATTTGGATAAATGATATTGATACTTTCATTTCAAAAGAAAGGCTTTTCTTTCCATAATTTTTTTAGAGTTAAAATTCTTTTGTCAATTGGGACAAACATGGATTCATTGAATAGTCTCTTTTCTATCGTAAACTCATTCCCTGCATGGGATGAATGACATTGATGCTTTAGTTACATAATAAAAGCTTTTCTTTCCAACAATTATTAGAGCTAAAGTTCTTTTGTCCATTAGGACAAACACGAATTGACATAGTAATCTCTTTTCTTTTCAAGATTAGGCGTCATTAACTCGTTCTCCTTGTTAGGTTAAATGACATTCATGTTTTGGTTTCATAAGAAAATCTTCTCTTTTCGTTATTTTTTAGAGTTAAAGTTTATTTTTTAATTAGGACATATGCAGATTCACATAGTAATCTCTTTTCTTTTCTTGATTGGGCACCATAAACTCATTCTCCCCTTTAGGATATAAGACATTAATGCGTTAGTTTCAAAAGAAAAGCTTCTCTTCCCACCTTTTATTAGAGTTAAATTTCATTTGTAAATTAGGAGAAACATGAATTCATATAATAATCTACGTCCCTCTTAGGATTGGTCACCATAAACTCACTCCCCAAATTTGGATAAATGACATTGATGCTTTGGTTTTAAAAGAAAGGCTTCTATTGTCATAATTTTTTAGAGTTAGAGTTCATTTGTTAATTGGGACAATCACAGATTCATATAATAATGTCCTTCTTTTCATGACTAGGCACCAAAAACTCATTCTCCTAATTAGGGTGAATGACATTGATGCTTTGGTTTCATAAGAAAAGCTTCTCTTTTCATTATTTTTTAGAGTTAAAATTCATTTGTTATTTGGGAAAAATATGAATTCACATAGTAATCTCCTTTCTTTCTATGATTGGGCACCATAAACTCATTCCCCTTTTTTGGTTAAATGACATGATGCTTTGATTTCATTGGAAAAGCTTCACTTTCCATCATTTTTTAAGTTAAAGTTCATTTGTCAATTGGGACAAATAGCGATTCAAATAATAATCTCCTTTTTTTCTTAATCGAGCACCATAAATTTATTTTTTTATTTGGATAAAAGGATATTAATGCTTTGGTTTCAAAAGAAAAGCTTATCTTTTCATCATTTTTTAGAGTTAAATTTCATATGTCAATTAGGACAAACAAAGATTCATAGAGTAATCTCCTTACTTTTAGTGATTGGGCACCATAAACTCATTCTCCGTATTGAGATAAATGAAATTGATGCTTTGGTTACATAACAAAAGCTTCTCTTTCCATTAACTTTTAGAGCTAAGGTTCTTGTATCCAATGGGACAAACACGAAATCTCATAATAATTGCCTTTCTTTTCAAGACTGGGCACCATTAGCTCATTCTTCGCATTGGGATAAATGACATTGATGCTTTGGTTTCATAAGAAAAGCTTCTTTTCCCATCATTTTTTAGAGTTAACGTTTATTATTTAATTGGGATAAATACGGATTCATATAGTAATCTTCTTTCTTTTCATGATTGGGCACCATAAACTCACTCTCCTCATTAGGATATATGACATTGATGCTTTGGTTTCATAAAAAAAGCTTCTCTTTCCATTGCTTTTTAGAGTTAAAGTTTATTTTTTAATTAAGACAAATGCGGATTCACTTAGTAATCTCTTTTCTTTTCATGATTGGGCACCATAAAGTCATTCCCCTTATTAGGATATATGACGTTGATGCTTTGATTTCAGAAGAAAAGCCTTTTTCTCCATATTATTTTGGTTAAAGTTCACTTATCGACAGGAACAAACATGGATTCACATAATAATCTCTTTTCTTTCAATGATTGGGCACCATAAACACATTCTCCTCATTGGGATGAAGGACATTAATGCCTTGGTTTCAAAAGAAAAGCTTCTCTTCCCATATTTTTTTGGGTTAAAGTTTATTTGTTAGTAGGGTCATACATGAATTCATATAGTAATCGTTTTTCTTTCCATGATTGGGTACCGTAAACTTATTCCCTTTATTTGGATATATTACATTGATGCTTTGGTTTTAAAAAAAATGCTTCGCTTTCCTTCATTTTTTTAGAGTTAATTTTTTTTGTCAATTACATGGGTTCATAAAATAATCTCCTTTCTTTTAGTGATTGGGCACTGTACATTCATTCCTTGCACTGGGATAAATGACATTGATGCTTTGGTTACATAATAAAAGCTTCCCTTTCCAACAATTTTTAGAGCCAATATTCATTTGTCAATTGGGACAAACACGGATTCACATAGTAATCTCTTTTCCTTTCATGATTGGGCGCCATTAACTCATTTTCTTTATTGGGATAAATGACATTTATGCTTTGGTTTCATACGAAAAGCTTCTCTTTCCATTTTTTTTAAAGTTAAAGTTCGTTTATTAATTGGGACAAAAGCAAATTCACATAGTAATCTCCTTTCTTTTCATGATTGGGCACCATAAATTCATTCCCCTTGTTGGGATATATGACATTGATGCTTTGGATTTATAAGAAAAGCTTCTCCTTTTTATTCATGATTGGGCACTATAAAGTCATTCTCCTCGTTAGGATATATGACATTGATGCTTTCGCTTTGTAAGAAAAGCTTCTTTTTCCATCATTTTTTTTGAGTTAAAGTTCTTTGGTCAATTAGGACAAACACGAACTCACATGGCAATCTCCTTTCTTTTCATAATTGGCCACCATAAACTTATTCTCCTCGTTAGGATAAATGACATTGATGCCTTGGTTTCATAAGAAAAGCTTATATTTCCATCATTTTTTTAGTTAAAGTTCATTTGTCAATTGGGACAAACACGAATTTCGTATAGTAATCTGATTTCTTTTCTTGATTGGGGACCATTAACTCATTCTGTGCTTTAGGATAAATGATATTAATGCTTTGGTTTCATGGGACAAACTTCGTTTTCCATCATTTTTTGAAGTTAAAGTTCTTTTGTTAATTGGGACAAACATGGATTCACATAGTAATCTCTTACCTTTTGTGATTAGGCACCATAAACTCATTCTCTTTATTGGGGTAAATGACATTAACGCTTTGGTTTCATAAGAAAAGTTTCTCTTTCCATCGTTTGTTAGAGATAAAGTTCATTTGTCAATTGGGACAAATGCATATTCACGTAGTAATCTTCTTTCTTTTCATGGTTGGGCACCATAAACTCATTCTCCTTGTTAGGATAAATGACATTGACGTTTTGGTTTCAAAAGAAAAGCTTTTTTTTCCATCATTTTTTAGAGTTAAATTTGTTTTATCAATTAGGACAAACGTGGATTCACATAATAATCCTTTTTAGTTCATGATTGGGCATGATAAACTTATTCCCCGTGTTGGGATAAATGACATTGATGCTTTCATTTCATAAGAAATGCTTTTTTTTTTCATTTTTTTGAGTTAAAGTTCATTTGTCTATTGGGACAAACTCGGATTCATATAGTAATCTCTTTTTTTTTCATAATTGGGCACCGTTAACTTGTTCTCCTCATTGCGATAAATGACATTGATGCTTTGTTTTCATAAGAAAAGCTTCTCTTTCCATCATTTTTTAGAGTTAAAGATTGTTTTTCAAATGGGACAAACACGGATTCACATAATAGTCTCCTTTCTTTTCTTGATTATGCACCATTAACTTATTCTTCTTATTAGGATAAATCATATTGGTGCTTTGGTTTTATAAGAAAAGCTTCTCTTTCCATCATTGTTAAGAGTTAAAGTTTATTTGTTTATTGAGACAATCACGAAATTCACATAATAATCTCCTTCTTTTCATGAGTAGGCACCACAAACTAATTCTCCTAATTAGGGTAAATGACATTGATGCTTGGTTTCATAAGAAAAGCTTCTCTTTCCATCATTTTTTAGAGTTAAAGTTCATTTATCAATAGAGGAAAATACGAATTCACATAGTGATCTCTTTTCTTTTCATGATTGGGCACTATAAACTTATTCTCCTCATTGGGATAAAGAACATTGATGCCTTGATTTCAAAAGAAAAAAATTCTCTTCCCACCTTTTTTTAGAGTTAAATTTTATTTGTCAATTGGGACAAACATGAATTCACATAATAATCTCCCTCCTTTTTAGGATTGGTCACCATAAACTTATTCCCTAAATTTGGATAAAGGATATTGATGCTTTGGTTTTAAAAGAAAAGCTTCTGTTTCCATCATTTTTTAGAGTTAGAGTTCATTTATCAATTAGGCCAAACATGAATTCACATCGTAATCTCCTTTTTCTCCATGATTGGGCACTTTAAACTTATTCCTCTCTTTTGGTTAGATGACATTAATGCTTTGATTTCATAGGAAAAGCTTCACTTTCCATTATTTTTTAGAGTAAAGTTAATTTATCAATTGGGGCAAATAGTGATTTATATAATAATGTCTTTTCTTTTCATGATCGAGTGCCACAAATTCATTCTCTTCATTTGGATAAAGGACATTGATGCTTTAGTTTCAAAAGAAAAGCTTTTCTTTCCATCATTTTTTAGAGTTAACTTTCAATTGTCAATTAGGACAAACACGGATTCATAAAATAATCTCATTTCTTTTAGTGATTGGGCATCATAAACTCATTCCCTGCATTAGGATAAATGACACTGATGCTTTGGTTGCATAACAGAGGCTTCTCTTTCCAACAATTCTTAGAGCTAAGGTTCTTTTAACAATTAAGACAAACACAGATTGACACAATAATCTCCTTTCTTTTCAATATTGGGCACTATTAACACATTTTCCTTGTTGGTTTAAATGACATTAATGCTTTGGTTTCATAAGAAAAGCTTCTCTTTCCATCATTTTTTAGAGTTAAAGTTCGCTTGTCAACTGGGACAAGCACAGATTCATATAATAATCTCCTTTCTTTTCATGATTATGCACCATAAACTCATTCTTCTCATTGGGATGAAGGACATTAATGCCTTGGTTTCAATACTAAAGCTTTTTTTCCCATCATTTTTAGGGTTAAAGTTTATTTTTTAATAGGGTCAAACATGAATTCACATAGTAATCTCTTTTCTTCCTATGATTGGGCACCATAAACATTCCCTTCATTTGGATAAATGACATTATGCTGGGGTTTCAAAAGAAAGGCTTCTCTTTTTATCATTTTTTATAGTTAAATTTCTTTTATCAATTTGGACAAACATGGATTCACAAAATAATCTCCTTTCTCTTAGTGATTAGGCATTGCAAACTCATTCTCCGCATTAGGATAAATGATATTGAGCTTTGGTTACATAATAAAAGCTTTTCTTTCCAAGAATTTTTAGAGCTAAGTTTCTTTTATCAATTTGGAGAAACACGGATTGACATAATAATCTCATTTCTTTTCAAGATTGGGCGCTATTAACTTATTCTCTTCATTGGGTTAAATGACATTAATGCTTTCTCATAAGAAAAGCTTCTTTTTCCATCATTTTTTTAGAGTTGAAGTTTATTTTTTAATTAGGACAAATACGGATTCACATAGTAATCTTTTTTCTTTTCATGATTGGGCACCATAAACTCATTCTCCTAATTGGGATATATGACATTGATGCCTTGGTTTCATAGAAAAGCTTCTCTTTCCATCATTTTCTAGAGTTAAAGTTTAGTTGTCAATTGGGACAAACACGGATTCACATGGTAATCTCTATTCCTTTCATGATTGGACACCATAAACTCATTCTCCTCATTAGGCTAAAGGACATTGATGCTTTGGTTTCATAAGAAATGCTTATCTTTCGATCATTATTTAGAGTTAAAGTTTGTTTGTCAAATGGGAGAAACATGGATTCACATTGTAATATCCTTTCTTTTCTTGATTAGGCACCATTAACTCATTCTCCTTATTAGGATAAATGACATTGATGCTTTGGTTTCATTAGGAAAGCTTTTCTTTCCATCATTTTTTAGAGTGAAAGTTCCTTTGTTAAATGGGACAAACACATATTCACATAGTAATCTCTTTTCTTTCATGATTAGGTACCATAAACTCTTTCTCTTCATTGGGTTGAATGACATTAATGCTTTGGTTTCATAAGAAAAGCTTTTCTTTTCATCATTTTTAGAGTTAAAGTTTATTTGTCAA
>JBBYHO010044614.1:0-10283 GCA_038382025.1 Adansonia gregorii
TCATCTTTCAATTGGGATAAACATGGATTCACATAATAATCTCCTTTCTTTTCATGATTGGGCACCATTATCACATTTTCCTCATTGGGATAAATAATTTTGATGCTTTGGTTTCATAAGAAAAACTTGTTTTTCAATAATTTTTAGCATTGAAGTTCATCTTTCAATTGGGATAAACGTGGATTCGCATAATAATCTCATTTTTTTTCTTGATACAGCACTATCAACACATTCTCCTTATTATGATAAATGATTTTGATACCTTGGTTTCACAAGAGAACCTTCACTTTGTACCTTTTTCAGAACCAAAGTTCGGCTTTCAATTGGGATAAACATGGATTCACATAATAATCTTCTTTTTTTTCATGAGTGGGCACCATAATCCCATTCTCCTCGTTGGGGTAAACGATTCTGATGCTTTGGATTCATAAGAAAAACTTGTTTTCTACCATTTTTAGAATCCAATTTCGTCCTTCAATTGGGATAAACATGGATTCACATAATAATCACCTTTGTTTTCATGATTGGGCACTCCTTTCTTTTTATCATTGGGCACCATAAACACATTCTTCTCATTGGGATAAATGATATTGATGCCTTGGTTTCAAAAGAAAAACTTCACTTTCTACCTTTTTTAGAATCGAAGTTCATCATTCAATTGGGACAAACACGGATTCATATAATAATCTCCTTTCTTTTCATGGTTGGCCACCATAAACACATTCTCCTCATTAGGATAAATGATATTGATGCATTGGTTTCGTAAGAAAAACTTATTTTTCCATAAGTTTTAGAATTGAAGTTCGTCTTTCAATAGGGATAAACATGGATCCACATAATAATCTCCTTTCTTTTCATGATCAGGCACTCTAAACACATTCTCATTGTTGTGATAAATGATTTTGATGGTTTGGTTTCAGAAGAAAAACTTCACTTTCTACCATTTTTAGATTAAAGTTCATCTTTCAAATGAGATAAATATGGATTGACATAATGATCTCCTTTCCTTTCATCATTGGGCACCATAAACACAATCTTCTCATTGGGATAAATGATATTGTTGCCTTGGTTTCAAAAGAAAAATGTCACTTCTAACCATTTTTAGAGTCAAAGTTCATCTTTCAATTGGGACAAACACGGATTCACATAATAATCTCCTCTCCATTCATGATTGGGCACCACATAAACACATTCTCCTCGTTGGATAAATGATTTTGATGCTTTGGTTTCATAAGAAAAAATTGTTTTTCAATAATTTTTAGAATTAAAGTTCATCTTTCAATTGGGATGAAGATGGATTCACATAATAATCTCCCTTCTTTTCCTAATTGGGCACCATAAACACATTCTTCCCATTGGGATAAATGATATTGATGTGTTCATTACTATGGAAAAACTTGTTTTTCTACTATTTTTAAAATTGAAGTTCATCCTTCAATTAGGATAAACATGGATTCACATAATAATCTCCTTTCTCTCCATAATTGGGCACTAAAAACACATTCTCCTTTTTGTGATAGGCAATTTTGATACGTTGCTTTCGTAAGGAAAACTTGTTTTGCCATAATTTTTAGAATTGAACTTCATCTTTCAATTGAGATAAACATGGATTGACATAATGATCTCCATTTCGTTCATCATTGGAGACCATAAACATATTCTTCTCATTAGGATAAATGATATTGATGCCTTGGTTTCATAAGAAAAACTTCATTTTCTACATTTTTTAGAATCGAAGTTCATCTTTCAATTGGGACAAACATGGACTCGTATAACAATCTCCTTTCTTTTCATGATTGGGCATCCTAAACACATTCTCCTTGTTGTGATAAATGATTTTAATGCTTTGGTTGCATAAGAAAAACTTCTCCTTCTACCATTTTTAGAATTGAAGTTCATCTTTCAATTAGGATAAACATGGATTCACATAATAATCTCATTTCTTTTCATTATTGGGCACATAATCACATTCTCCTTGTTGGGATAAATGATTTTGATGCTTTGATTTCATAAGAAAAACTTATTTTTTTGTAATTTTTAGAGTTGATGTTCATCTTTCAATTGGGATAAATGTGGATTCACATCATAATCTCCTTTCTTTTCTTGATTAGGCTCCATAAACACATTCTCCTCGTTGGGTTAAATGATATTGATGCGTTTGTTACTTAGGAAAAACGTGTTTTTCTACTATTTTTAGAATTGAAGTTCATCCTTCAACTGGGATAAACATGGATTCACATAATAATCTTATTTCTTTTCATGATTGGGCACCGTAATCACATTCTCCGTATAGGGATAAATGACTTTGATGCTTTGGTTTCATAAGAAAAACTTGTTTTTCTACAATTTTTAGAATTGAAGTTTGTCTTTCAATTGAGATAAACTTGGATTCACATAATAATCACTTTCTATTCTTGATTGGGCGCCATAAACACCTTCTCCTCATTGGGATAAATGATATTGATGCGTTCATTACTTAGGAAAAACATGTTTTTTCTACTATTTTTAGAATTGAAGTTCATCCTTTAATTGGGATAAACATGGATTCAGAAAATAATCTCCTTTCTTTTCATGATTGGGCACTATAAACACATTCTCCTTATTATAATAAACAATTTTGATGCTTTGGTTTGACAAGAAAAACTTCACTTTCTGCCATTTTAGAATCGAAGTTTGTCTTTCAACTGGGATAAACATGGATTCACATAATAATCTCCTTTCTTTTTGAGATTGGGCACCATAAACATATTCTCCTCATTGGGATAAATGATTTTAATGCTTTGGTTTCATAAGAAAAACCCATTTTCCTACCATTTTTAGAACTGAAGTTCATCTTTCAATTAGGATAAACAAGGATTCATATAATAATCTCCATTTTTTTAATGATTGGGCACTCTAAACACATTCTCCTTATTGTGATAAACGATTTTGATGCTTTGGTTTCATAAGAAAAACTTCACTTTCTACCATTTTTAGATCCGAAGTTTGTCTTTCAATTCGGATAAACAATGATTCATATAATAATCTCCTTTCTTTTCATGATTAGGCACTCTAAACACATTCTCCTTATTATGATAAAGGATTTTGATGTTTTGGTTTTGTAAGAAAAGTTTCACTTTCTACAATTTTTAAATTCAAAGTTTGTCTTTCAATTGGGATAAACATGGGTTGACATAATGATCTCATTTCCTTTCATCATTGGGCACCGTAAACACTTTCTTCTCGTTAGGATAACTGATATTGATGCCTTGGTTTCATAAGAAAAACTTCACTTTGTACCATTTTTAGAATCGAAGTTCTTCTTTTAATTGGGATAAACACGGATTCACATAATAATCTCCTTTCTTTTCATGGTTGAGCACCATAAATACAGACTCCTTGTTGGGATAAATGATATTGATGTGTGGGTTTCATAAGAAAAACTTGTTTTGCTATAATTTTTAGAATTGAAGTTCGTCTTTCAATTGAGATAAACATGGATTCACGTAATAATCTCCTTTCTTTTCTTGATTGGGCACTATAAACACATTCTCCTCATCGGGATAAATGATATTAATGCATTCGTTACTTAGGAAATACTTTTTTTTTTACTATTTTTAGAATAGAAGTTCATCTTTTAATTGGGATAAACATGGATTCGCACAATAATCTCGTTCCTTTTCATGATTGGGCATTATAAAAACATTCTCTTTGATGTGATAAACGATTTTGATGCTTGGTTTGACAAGAAAAACCTCTATTTCTACCTTTTTAGAATTGAAGTTTGTCTTCAATTGGGATAAACATGGATTGACATAATAATCTCCTTTTTCTTTGTGATTGGGCACCATGAACATATTCTCCTCATTGGCATAAACGATTTCGATGCTTTGGTTTCATAAGAAAACCTTGTTTTTCTACCATTTTTAGAATTAAAGTTCATCTTTCAATTTGGATAAACAAGGATTCACATAATAATCTCCTTTCTTTTCATGATTGGGCACTTTAAACACATTCTCCTTATTGTGATAAATGATTTTAATGCTTTGGTTTCATAAGAAAAACTTCTTCTACCATTTTTAGATCTGAAGTTCATCTTTCAATTGGGATAAACATGGATTGACAAAATCGTATCCTTTCTTTTCATCATTGGGCAACATAAACACATTCTTCTCATTGGGATGAATGATACTGATGCCTTGGTTTCAAAAGAAAAACCTCACTTTCAACCATTTTTAGAATCGAAGTTTATCTTTCAATTGGGACAAACACGGATTCACATAATAATCTCCTTTATCTTCATGATTGGGCACCATAAACACATTCTCCTTGTTGGGATAAATGATATTGATGCATTGGTTTCATAAGAAAACTTGTTTTTCTACAATTTTTAGAATTGACGTTCGTCTTTCAATTGGGAGAAACATGGATTCAAATAATAATCTCCTTTCTTTTCTTGATTGGGCACCATAAACACATTCTCCTCGTTGGAATAAATGATTTGACGTGTTCGTTATGTAGGAAAAACTTGTTTTTCTACTACTTTTAGAATTGAAGTTCGTCCTTCAATTGGGATAAACATGGATTCACATAATAATCTCCTTTTCTTTCGTGATTGGGCACCATAAACATATTCTCCTCATTAGGATAGATGATTTTGATGCTTTTGTTTCATAAGAAAAACTTGTTTTTCTACCATTTCTAGAAGTGAATTCATCTTTCAATTGGGACAAACAAGGATTCACATAATAATCTGCTTTCTTTTCATGATTGGGCACTCTAAACACATCCTCCTTATTGTGATAAACGATTTTGATGCTTTGGTTTCATAAGAAAAACTTCACTTTCTACCATTTTTAGATTCAAAGTTCATCTTTCAATTGGGATAAATATCGATTAACATAATAATCTCCTTTCTTTTCATCATTGGGCACCATAAACACATTCTTCTCGTTGGGATAAATGATATTGATGCCTTGGTTTCAAAAGAAAAACTTCATCTTCTACCTTTTTTAGAATCGAAGTTCATCTTTCAATTAGGACAAACACGGATTCATATAATAATCTCTTTTCTTTTCATGGTTGGGCACTATAAACACATTCTCCTTATTAGGATAAACGATATTGATGCATTGGTTTCATAAGAAAAACTTGTTTCTCCATAATTTTTAGAACTAAAGTTCGTCTCTCAATTGGGATAAAATGGATTCGCATAATGATCTCCTTTCTTCTTATGATTGGGCACCATAATCACATTTTCCTCGTTGGGATAAATGATTATGATGCTTTGGTTTCATAAGAAAAATTTGTTTTCCTACAATTTTTAGAATTAAAGTTCATCTTTCGATTGGGGTAAACATGGATTAACAAAATAATCTCTTTTCTTTTTATGATTGGGCACCATAATCATATTCTCCTTATTGGGATAAAAGATTTTGATGCTTTGGTTTCATAAGAGAAACTTGTTTTCCTACAATTTTAGAATTGAAGTTCATCTTTTGATTGGGATAAATATAGATTCACATAATAATCTCCTTTCTCTTCTTGATTGGTCGCCATAAACACATTTTCCTCGTTAGGATAAATGATATTGATCCGTTCGTTACTTTGGAAAAGCTTGTTTTGCTACTATTTTTAGAATTGAAGTTCATCCTTCAATTGCGATAAACATGGATTCACATAATAATCTCCTTTGTTTTCATGATTGGGCGCTATAAACACATTTTCCTTGTTGTGATAGATGATTTTGATGCTTTGATTTCATAAGAAAAACTTGTTTTGCTATAATTTTTAGAATTGAAGTTCGTCTTTCAATTGAGATAAACATGGATTGACGTAATGATCTCCATTCTTTTCATTGTTGGGCACTACAGACACATTCTTCTCATTAAGATAAATGATATTGATGCCTTGGTTTCATAAGAAAAACTTTACTTTCTACATTTTTTAGAATCGAAGTTCATCTTTCAATTAGGACAAATATGCACTCATATAATAATCCCCTTTCTTTTCATGATTGGGCATCATAAACACATTCTCCTTATTGTGATAAACGATCTTGATGCTTTGGTTGCATAAGAAAAACTTCTCCTTCTACCATTTTAGAATCAAAGTTCACCTTTCAATTGGGATAAACATGGATTCACATAATAATCACCTTTTTTTTCATGATTGGGCACCATAATCACGTTCTCCTTATTGGGATAAATGATTTTGATGCTTTGGTTTCATAAGAAAAAGTTGTTTTTCTATAATTTTTTGAATTGAAGTTCATCTTTTAATTGGGATAAACATGGATTCACATAATAATCTCCTTTCTTTTCTTGATTAGGCACCATAAACACATTCTCCTTATTCTGATAAACGATTTTGATGCTTTGGTTTGACAATAAAAACTTCTCTTTCTACAATTCTTAGAATCGAATTTTGTCTTTCAATTGGGATAAACATGGATTCACATAATAATTTCCTTTTCTTTCATGATTGGGCACCATAAACATATTCTCCTCATTGGGATAGATGATTTCGATGCTTTGGTTTCATAAGAAAAACTTGTTTTCCCACCATTTTTAGAATTGAAGTTCATCTTTGAATTGGCATAAACAGGGATTTACATAATAATCTCCTTTCTTTTCATGCACTCAAACACATTCTCTTTATTGTGATAAACAATTTTGATGCTTTGGTTTCATAAGAAAAACTTCACTTTCCACCATTTTTAGATTCAAAATTCATCTTTCAAATGGGATAAACATGAATTAACATAATGATCTCCTTTTTTTTCATCATTGGGCACCATAAACACTTTCTTCTTGTTGGGATAAATGATATTAATGCCTTGGTTTCAAAAGAGAAACATCACTTTCTACCTTTTTTAGAATCAAAGCTCATCTTTCAATTAGGACAAACATGGATTCATATAATAATCTCTTTTCTTTTCATGGTTGGGCACCATAAACACATTCGCCTCATTGGGATAAATGATATTGATGCGCTGGTTTCATAAGAAAAACTTGTTTTTCCATAATTTTTAGAATTAAAGTTCGTCTTTCAATTGGGATAAACATGGATTCACATAATAATCTCATTTCTTTTCAGGATTGGGCACCATAATGACATTCTCCTCGTTAGGATAAATAATTTTGATGCTTTGGTTTCATAAGAAAAACTTGTTTTCCTACAATTTTTAGAATTGAAGTTCACCTATCGATTGGAATAAACATGGATTGACTCAATAATCTCTTTTCTTTTCATGATTGGGCACCATAATCATATTCTGCTCGATCGGATAAATGATTTTGATGCTTTTGTTTCATAAGAGAAACTTGTTTTTCTACAATTTTTAGAATTAAAGTTCGTCTTTCAATTGGAGTAAACATGGATTCACATAATAATCTCCTTTCTTTTCTTAATTAGGCACCATAAACACATTCTTCTCATTGGGATAAATGATATTGATGCGTTCGTTACTTTGGAAAAACTTGTTTTTCTACTATTTTTAGAATTGAAGTTCATCTTGTAATTGGGATAAACATGGATTCACATAATAATTTCCTTCTTTTTCTTGATTGGGTGCCATAAACACATTCTCCGTGTCGGGATAAATGATATTGATGCTTTGGTTTGACAAGAAAAACTTCACTTTCTACCAGTTTTAGAATCGAAGTTTATTTCAATTGGGATAAAGATGGATTCGCATAATAATCTCTTTTCTTTTCGAGATTGGGCACCATAAACATATTCTCCTCGTTGGGATAAATGATTTCGATGCTTTGGTTTTATAAGAAAAACTTGTTTTCTACCATTTTTAGAATTAAAATTCATCTTTTAATTGGGATAAACAAGGGTTCATATAATAATCTCCATTCTTTTCATGATTGGGGACTCTAAACACATTCTCCATACTGTGATAAACGATTTCGATGATTTGGGTTCATAAGAAAAACCTTACTTTCTACCATTTTTAGATTCAAAGTTCATCTTTCAATTGGGATAAACATGGATTCGCATAATAATCTCTTTTCTTTTCGTGATTGGGTACCATAAACATATTCTTCTTATTGGGATAAATGATTTTGATGCTTTGGTTTCATAAAAAAAACTTATTTTTCTACCATTTTTTAAATTATGGTTCACCTTTCAATTAGGGTAAACAAGGATTCACATAATAATCTCCTTTCTTGTCATGATTAGGTCCTCTAAACACATTCTCTTTATTGTGATAAAGGATTTTGATGCTTTGGTTTAATAAGAAAAACTTCACTTTCTACCATTTTTAGATTCACAGTTCGTCTTTCAATTGGGATAAACTTGGATTGACGTAATGATCTTCTTTCTTTTCATCATTGGCCACCGTAAACACATTCTTCTCGTTGGGATAATTGATATTGATGCCTTGGTTTCATAAGAAAAACTTCACTTTGTACCATTTCTAGAATCAAAGTACTTCTTGTAATTAGGACAAACACGGATTCACATAATAATCTCTTTTCTTTTCATGATTGGGCACCATAAACACATTCTCCTTGTTGGGATAAATGATACTGATGTGTTGGTTTCGCAATAAAAACTTGTTTTGCTACAATTTTTAGAATTGAAGTTCATCTTTCAATTAAGATAAACATGGATTCACATAATAATCTCCTTTCTTTTCTTGACTGGGCACCGTAAACACATTCTCCTCGTCGGGATAAATGATATTGATGCACTCGTTACTTAGGAAAACTTGTTTTTCTACTATTTTTAGAATTAAAGTTCGTCTTTCAATTGGGATAAACATGGATTTGCATAATAATGTCATTTTTTTCATGATTGGGCACTATAAACACATTCTCCTTGTTGTGATAAACGATTTTGATGCTTTAATTTGACAAGAAAAACTTCTCTTACTATAATTTTTAGAATCAAAGTTTCTCATTCAATTAGGATAAACATGGATTCACATAACAATCTCCTTTTCTTTTGAGATTGGGCACCATAAACATATTCTCTTCATTAGGATAGATGATTTCGATGCTTTGGTTTCATAAGAAAAACTTGTTTTTCTACCATTTTTAGAATTGAAGTTCACCTTTTAATTGGGATAAACAAGGATTCACATAATAATCTCCTTTCTTTTCATGATTGGGTACTCTAAACACATTCTCCTCATTATGATAAACAATTTTGATGCTTTGGTGTCATAGGAAAAACTTCACTTTTTACCATTTTTAGATTCAAAGTTCATCTTTCAATTGCGATAAACATGGACTGACATAATGATCTCTTTTCTTTTCATCATTAGGCACCATAAACACATTCTTCTTATTAGGATAAATGATATTGATGCCTGGGTTTCAAAAGAAAAACTTCACTTTTTACCTTTTTAGAATCGAAGTTCATCTTTCAATTAGGACAAATAAGGATTCATATAATAATCTCCTTTCTTTTCATGGTTGGGCACCATAAACACATTTTTCTCATTGGGATAAATGATATTAATACATTGGTTTCATAAGAAAACCTTGTTTTTCCATAATTTTTAGAATTGTAGTTTGTCTTTCAATTGGGATAAACATAGATTCACATAATAATCTCCTTTCTTTTCATGATTGGGCACCATAATCACATTCTCCTCATTGGTATAAATGATTTTGATGCTTTGGTTTCATTAGAAAAACTTGTGTTTCTACAATTTTTAGAATTGAAGTTAATCTTTTGATCGGGATAAATAAGGATTCACATTATAATCTCTTTTCTCTTCATGATTGGGCACCATAATCACATTCTCCTTATTGGGATAAATGGTTTTGATGCTTTGGTTTCATAAGAGAAACTTGTTTTTCTATAATTTTTAGAATTGAAGTCCGTCTTTTAATTGGGATAAACATGGATTCACGTAATAATCTCTTTTCCTTTCATGTCTGGGTGCCATAATCACATTATTCTCATTGGGATAAACGATTTTGATGCTGTGGTTTCGTAAAAAAAGTTACAATTTTCTCATTTTTAGAATTCAAGTTCGTCTTTCAATTGGGTAAATATTGATTCACATAACAATATCCTTTCTTTTCTTGGTTGGGCACTAGAAACACATTCTCCTTGTTATGATAAACGATTTTAATGCTTTGGTTTCATAAGAAAAACTTCACTTTCTGCCATTTTTAGAATTGAAGTTCCTCTTTCAATTGGGATAAACATGGATTCACATAATAATCTCCTTTCTTTTCTTGATATAGCACTATAAAGACATTCTCCTTGTTGTGATAAATGATTTTGATGCCTTGGTTTCACAAGAAAACCTTCACTTCCTACCTTTTTTAGAA
>JBBYHO010044689.1:0-10276 GCA_038382025.1 Adansonia gregorii
CAATAATGGATCCACTTCCTTCTTCCTATCTACTTTTTAATTAAATAACTTTATACACAAAAAGAATAAGAAAAAAAAGACTTTTTTTTTTCATTTTTCATTTTTCCTTTTTTTTTTCTTTCTTTCCTTTCTTTTTCATTTTAATTTTTTGTCAATTTTCATCGTTAAATCAGGTAGGGCACATAGGTTACACTTGACTTCGTTGGCAAGGTGGCCTAGGTTTAAACCTAGGCTTCCTAATCTTTTTTCTTATTATTTTTAATTTTTTTACTTTCTGATGGCTTAGGTGCATGGATCGTGGTCAATTCGTGGCTCAGCGTGAAGGTCAGGGCCTTGATTTGCCTCTTGGAATGTCGTCATTTCGACATCGTATAAATAAGCCCCAAAATTTTTTCTCTTCTTTCTTTCTCTTTTCTCCCATTTTCTTCATCTTTCTTTTGTTCTTTAGTTACTGGCCAACACTAAGACCTTACACCATCTGATTTCAACCTTTTGATTCCAAATCCGACCTTAGTTTCTAAAATCTAAGCCAAAAGACCAAGATCTAAGGCTAAAGATCCAGACTACTTAAAGTTTAATCTCTATTTTTAGTCGCGGATCGACTTCAAAGTCAGGCTATGTGCTTCTTGCATCCTAAATTAACATTCCACCATTGAGATTTATGAAAGTAGGCCTTGAACTCTTTAAATCGAACAACCCAAATCAGAGCACTTTTTTTAGGGGTTATTTTTTTGTTTCTCTACTTCTAGTGCTATAGCTAAAATTTTTTTGATATTGTAGTGTGAGTGAAGGGGCAGTATGAAGGTCGAATCTCCCCTGTCAACGTTCCACGCACTAAGCCTTTATGAACTTCGGACGATTAAAAGAGCCAAAGCGCACTTAACTTCAAGATATGATGATGTTTAACATGAAAGAGTAAAAGACCGTCGGATGAATCGCTCATTTGACTAGTCTTGGATGGCCACCACGAAGTCGCCATAACTCAAATCCCTTGACCATGCAACAAACACAAGGATTCTAAGCAAAGATCCAGGCATGAACATATTTTGACACTAAAAAGGATATTATATTTTAAAATATATTTTGCTTCTTTTAAGCTTGAATCCTAACATAAGTAGCTTAATATTACCCCAAGATTAAAGTGTCAATTTGTGAAAAATAATAGACCAAGATTAATCATATTATTTGGGTTTATCTTAATCTAACTTCGGTGTGTCTTCAAAAAAATAATAATAGTATATATATATATAAACATATATATATTAGCACACCAAGCAATTATGACAAAAAAAATCAAATGGAAATATTATCATGAGACATTTAAATGAGTATAAAATATGGTCTCAAGCATAAAAATGTCACATTTGTCGCTGTACCTATTTTACATTTTTATTGACACTTTACACTTGAAGGCAGGGTGAGGCTCAGTGGCTGGTTTACTCTTCTTCCGTATTGGTGGCCTGGGTTTGAAACCTAAGCCACTTAATTTGTTTGTTTGTTTCTTCTTTTTTTTCTTCCTTTCCTTTTTCTTTCTTTCTTTCTTCTTCTTCACCCCCAAAACCAGGCCATAAAAGAAAGAAAACATAAAACCTAAAAATTGACGATTGACCATCGTGTCGCCCGCCGACCACAGTCATCGATCGCCACTCTTCGGTGGCACTTGACCTTTAAACTTCACCACTAGACTCTTTTCGACCTTTTCTTTCCAAATCCAAAGTCAAATTTTTCTAGATCATTTTAGATTTTCCTAAATCTACAAGAAAATTTAAATATTGTACCTCAAATCCAACCGTCATCTGCCATTGGATCATTTCCAAACTCTAGTATACTCCTCCCCTTTGTATAAGTTTCCTTTTCACCATTGGGATTCTCAAAATATGCATCAAAGCCTCTTTAACCAAAAAACTCCACTTTGAATTTTTAATTTTTTTTGAAAGCTCATGTTTTTTTAAGTTCTTGAAGAATTTTTTTGCCCCGTTCTATTTTTTCTCTGATGATTATATACACTAAGAAAAAACTATAATGATTGGTGGTTTGAGGACCAAATCCATGGCAGAGCGACTGCCATGCTGAGCATGGCAGCCATTCTTTTCCTTTAATCTTTTTTCATTGCTTTTTTTATTTCATTTGTTCGTCATTTTATGAACAAAACTTAGTTTTGGCGTGTGAATCACACGTGACTCCTTCCTTAGAGGTGGCTTGGATTCAAAACCCATGCCACTCGTTCATTTTTTTTGTTCTTTTATCTTTTTATTTATTTTTGTCATTTTATGACACAAATTCATGCATAGCGTATAGGTTATAAATGACCCATTTTATACGATGGCCTAGGTTTGAAACTAAGCCACTTTTTCTTTTTTTGGTTTTGCCTTTGCTTTTTGATATGTTGTTTTTTTGTTATTTTGTGACAAAAGCATATGCTTGGTGTGTTTTTGGGCTACATATTCCATAAAGGTGGCCTGGGTTTAAACCCAAGTCACTTCTTTTTATTATTTTTTTTTGTATTTTTCAAATAAGCCTAAATTGAAATGAATTAAGCCCAATTAATACGGATCCAACAAACCCAAATTAAAAATGGCTAAATTATTTTGAATAATGTGTTATAAAATTTTCCATGACAAAATTTGGTGTCTACAGCTGCCCATCTTTGGCTGTTGCTAAATATTAGGAACATGGCAAAGATAAATAGACATCATTTTGTTTAGGCAATGTATTAGGCTATTTTTTTATTGGGAAAGAAAATGTGTCATACTCTTTGAGGACTAAAAGAAAAGAAGTGCCATTAGCTTGTGTGGACTTTAAAGCAATAGAAAAGGAGTCATGCTCTTTAATGACTTAAAATAGAGGGGGGTGCCACCAGCTTATGTAGGCTTAAAAGAAAAAGAAAATGCATCCTGCTCTTCGAGGACTAAAATAAAAGGGGTGCCACTAGCTTGTGTGGGCTTAAAAAGGCATTTTATTCTTTGAGGGCTAGAAAGAAAGAAAAGGTCCAACTCTTTGAGGACAAAAAAAGAAAACATCCTACTCTTTGAGGTTAAAGAAAAAAAAGGTCTTTGATGACAAGAAAAAAATATACTACTATATGAGGACAAAGAAATAAAACATCTTAGTCTTTGAGGATGAGAAAAGAAAAAGGTCATGCTCTTTGAGGATAAAGGAAAAAAGGGTCTTGCTCTTTGAGGACAAGAAAAAAAAGGTCTTGCTCTTTGAGGATAAGAAAAAATAGGTCCTGCTTTTTTCAGACAAGAAAGAAAATGTCCTGCTCTTTGAAGACAAGAAAGAAAAGGCCCTGCTATTTGAGGATAAAAAGAAAAAGGTCCTACTCTTTGAGGACAAGAAGAAAAAGGTCCTACTCTTTAAGGACAAGAAAAGAAATGCCCTGCTCTTTGAGGATAAAGAAACAAAAGGTGTTAGGATTAGATACCGTTCTTGGATGATTTTTAATGAGCTTGTGATGTCGAACGTATTTACCTAAGATTTTTTGAGGTTTTTAGAAACAGAAAGTCGCACCTTGCGCTCTATACTAATATACCTTTTATATGGGGATTGGTACCTAAAAGATGTTAAATCTTATTGAATGAATAGGAATGTGTATGCGTGTTTAAATGATGCAAAAGTGGTGTTTCCAAAGGCATAATCAATCAATTTTGGATCTTTCTCATATATGAAAAGGTGGTTTTTTTTCATGAAATCAGATGATTCATGTTTGGAAGGTTTAAGCTATAAAGAGTTCATTAGAAAGCATGAGTGGTGCTTCTTTGCCAATTTTGACTCTAAAAAGCGTCTTTGATTATTCAAAAGTGTTGTGATTTAGTGTCTGGGACAGAGTTATGAATGTGGGGAAGATTGGTTTTAGGCTGGTGATGATTTGGGCTTAACTTAGTTTGAATAGGTTTTGTTACTTAAGCCGCCCTTTTGGGTTTTCGACTTAAGTTGGTTTTTATTTTTTTTTGTTTTGTTTTTTCTTTTGAAGAATGCTGGGTGAAAGACTAATAGAATTCCCTTTCAGGTTTTCATCCTAAAGTCCTTTTAAGCACAATATTTTTTTATCGAATCAAAGTTCACAGGGTTGGGTAAGTCATTGGCATCCATTTTAGTTAAGATTAGAGCTCCTCTAAAGAATACGCATTTCACCATGTATGGCCGTTTCTAATTTGGGGTCCATTTTTCATGAGCATTTTTGTGGATCGAAAGAATTTGTTTGAGCACCAGGTCACCTTGTTGAAACTGGCGAAGATAGACTTTTTTGTCATAGGCTCTTATCATGCATTTTTGATATATTTGCCCATAGCAGATGGCTTTGATTCTTTGTTTTTGATAAGATTAAGTTGCTCAAATCGATCTTAACCTATTCGACCTCTTTAAGTTGTGATTCCATTAAAACTCTGAGGGAAGGGATTTCAACCTCGATAGGTAGGATAGCCTCTATGCTGTAGACCAAAGAAAATAGAGTAGCACCTGCAGAAGTTCATACAGCTATGCGATAAGCATATAAAGCAAAAGGCAACTTTTCATGCCAATCTTTATACATCTCAAGCATCTTTTTGAATATCTTTTTGATATTCTTGTTGGCTACTTCAACTACCCTATTCATCTTCGGACGGTATGGGATGGAGTTTTGATGCTAAATCTGGAACTGAGAGTAGACTGCTTGCATCATCTTGTTTTTTCAGGTTGCGTGCATTATCAGTAATGATTTGTTTGGGAAGACCATATCTACAAATGATGTCCTATTTCACAAATTTACACATGACAGATATAGTAACGTTGGCATAATAAACTGCTTCCACCTACTTAGTGAAATAGTGGATAGCAACTAGGATGAAACAATGTCCATTGGAGGCCTTAAGGGTGATTGGTCTAATCATGTCTATGCCCCATATAAAAAATGGTCATGGGGTTATCATAACATGCAATGGTACCGGAGAGACATGAATCTTATCTGCATAGATTTGGCATTTGTGACATTTACGGGCATAGTTGATGCAATCCCTTTTTAAAGTCAACCAGTAATAGCCATTCGATGTCTATTAGCATGTGTACCACAGATCCCTTCATGGACCTCCTTGAGGATTTTTTTGGCTTTTGAGACGTCCACACCGAAGTAATATCTAGTCCCAACTCTTTTTGTATAGTGCTTCACCATCCAAAATGAAGTTTGCAGCCGTTTTTTATATGGTTCTTTTATCATTTTTTTATGGCAAGATCAAGATATTGCTAATTTTTTATATACTAAAGGATGTCATAATATCAGGGCAAACCATTTTTTTCTCAATATTCTGGCAATATGTTGGTGTTGAATAAAAGCTCATCTGAATAAGGGCAACATCCAATTCTCGATTGACCTTAAACATGGATGATAAGATGGCTAAGGCATCAACAATTTGATTCTCTTCCTGAGGTAAATATCAAAAGCTAACATCATCAAATTCTTTTCTTAGTTTTGAGATTAAACTTTTATAACGAGTTAGTTTGGCATCATGTGTCTGCATTCCTTTTTCAATTGGTAAATGACAAGGGCTGAGTCTCTAAACACTTGTAAGGTTTGGATGCCTCTCTTGATGGCGGCTTAGAGTCCCATGATGCAAGCTTCATAGTTAACTATATTGTTGTGCAGTCGAAGCTTAATATCATAGTGAAAGGATAATGGCTTCCCTCATGTGAGATTAAACTTGCCCCAATACCATGCCCTAATGTGTTTGAAGCACCATCAAAAAACATTTTCTAAGATGAATTGCTATTAGTTGCATCTCCCACTTCGGATATGCACATTAGGTCTTCATTGGGGAATTGGAAGTCTAAAGGTTAATAATCATTCGTTGCTCGATGAGCCAAGAAATCTGTGATTGTGCTACCTTTGATGGCCTTTTGATTCACATATACAATATCGTATTTAGAAAGTAGAACTTGCCACATAGCCAATTTCCCTAACAATGCAGGGTCTTTACATAAGTATTTGACGGGATCCAGTTTAGCGATCAACCACATGGTGTGGTATAACTTATATTGTCTTAACCCTTTAGCTGCCTAGACTAGAGCGCAACATAGCTTTTCTACTATAGAGTAGTTATTTTCACATTCTATGAACTTCCTACTTAAATAGTAGATAGCCTGTTCTTTTTTTCCCAAATCATCATGTTGTCCTAATACACAGCCCATCGAACTATCAAAAACTGATAGATATAAAATTAAAGGTCTGCCTAGGATTAGGGATATAAGCACTAGAGGGCTTGAAAGGTATTGCTTTAATTTATCAAAGGCTTTTTAACATTCTCTGTTCCATTCTTTGAGATTGTGTTTACGAAGTAGCCAAAAGTTAGGATCACATTTGTCAATCAATTGAGCTATAAATCGAGCTATATAGTTCAATTTTTTCAAAAAAAAAAACTTAGCTCTTTTGGGTTTTGAGGCAGTGGAAGGCTTCGAATAGCCCTAACCTTATCGAGGTCCACTTCTATTCCTTTTTCACTCACAACGAAGCCCAATAACTTGTTGAATGTGACATCAAATGTGCATTTAGCAGGGTTTAACTTGAGTTGATATTTGAGAAGGCGTTTAAAGAGCTTTCGCAAGTCGGCTGCATGTTTATTCTCTTTAAGTGACTTGGCGATCATGTCGTCCACATAAACTTCAATCTTTTTATGCATAAGATCATGAAATAATGTCAACATTGCCCTTTGATAAGTTGCACCAACATTTTTTTATCCTGAAAAGCATCACTTTGTAGCAAAAAGTTCCCTATATGGTCACGAAGGTGGTTTTTTCCATGTCTTTTATAGCCATTTTGATTTGGTTGTCTCCTAAAAATTCATCCATGAAAGAAAAAAGTGCATTTTTGGCAGTGTTGTCCACTATGATATCGATATAGCGTAAAAAAATAATCTTTTGGACTAGCTCGGTTCAAGTCCCTATAATCCACACACATTCGCACCTTACCATCCTTTTTGAAGACTGGGACTATATTGGCCACCCACTCAGGATATTTGGCGACTTCTAGAAATCCTACTTCAAATTGTTTCTTGACTTTTTCTTTGATCTTTAGCAGTATCTTGGGTTTCATTCTCTTAAGCTTTTGCTATGCAGGTTTACACTCAGGTTTGAGGGGAAGTTTATGGACTACGATTGTGGCATTCAACCCAGGCATATCCTGGTAAGACCAGGCAAACACATCTGGATACTTTTAGAGAAGGCTTATCAAATGGTTTTCGATTGATGGTTTTATAGAGGTTCTAATTTTAACTTTCTTTTAGTCTTCTTTTGTCCCAAGGTTTATGGTTTCGGTGGGTTTTTTATGAGGTAAAATCTGTTTTTCTTTTTTGTTCAATTATTTTGAGCAGATCTGAGGGTACGGGATCCTTATCGAAATCTTCTTCATAAGTAACCTCACTAACATAGATTGCTTGCTCAAAGTCGATTTCCTAATTCTCTATGCGGACATTCATGTCATCTTCATCCGAATACCTGAAAATATGAAAAAAAATAATATAGGCAATAAATATATGTGGAGGAGGTGAAAATGGACATAACAAATAAAATGCATAATGCTCCATCTTTTTTATGATAATACTTAATGAAAGGTGCCCATATGCAGGATCTCACAATGCTCTTCGGCGAAAGCATGTGGGTTTGGTTCATGGCATTACTTTGAAAGAGTTTTGAACGATACAGGGATTTTTTTCTTAGTCTAAACTCTTGGAATAAACTCTAGAGGGCATAAGTCAGTCTCTTCACCTATTGCTGATGGCTCTTCAATTGCATTGATAGAGAAATCCTTAAAAGTCATCTATAATACAAGCATGATGTTTGTTGAGCTAGTGTTAATATGTTCGCCTGAGTGAAAGTTCTTATGTAATGGTGAAAATGCCATAAGTTCATGCAGCATGTCTTGTCCAAATAAATGTGCTATTCTTTTCTCTGATTCCTCTGGCCTTGCATTTTTTCTGCTGTGTATTAGGCTTAAACCCCACTCATCTCTTGTCAGTTTGATGGGTCACCTTTAGAGCTTTAGCAATTCCTTGGAAGTATCTTCCAAGCCCTTTTTCGGCTCGAGCACCTTTGCTGATTGTTAATTTCAAGCCTATTTGCATGTTTCTTAACTGATAAGGCTTAATCATGGGCAACCCCTCCTTAACATAGGTGGCATTAATGAACTCAAATGATTGAAAAGAAGGTTCTGGAATGCCTTCATTACATTCAACATATGGGGTATCAGTCAAGATAGTAGCAATAATATCTTCTTCTGCACCAATACTGACAACTTTGTTTCCATTTACAAACTTCAATTTTTGGTGCAAGGATGATGGGACTGCTGCTACAAAATAGATCCATGGCCTTCCCAAAAGGCAATTATATGATGGAGCAATGTCCATCACATGAAAATCAACCTCATAAGTACATGGGCCTATTTGGAGTGGGATAGTGATGTTCCCCACAATGTTTCTACATGTTTTGTTAAATGCCTGCATGATAGCGTGACTATTTCGAATGTGTGATGCATCAATAGGGAGCTTATGTAGGCATGACATAGGCATTACATTCAAAGCTGACATGTTATCGATGAGCACCCTGGGTAATATGCTTCCTTTGCAATGTGTGGTGATTTGAAGGGCTTTATCATTTCCTTTTCCTCCTTGTGGAATCTCATCATCACTCAAGGATATGTAATTGTCAGCCATGATATTGTTCATTAGATGAGCTAGTTGGCCTATAGAAATATTAGAAGAGACATAGGCCTTATTCAAAACTTTCAAGAGTGCATTTCTATGAGCTTCAAAGTTTAACAAAAGTAACAGTAGGGATATTTTGGTAGGTTACTTATTTAGTTGATCCACGATACTGCATTCATTATGTTTGATAAACTTAAGATATTCCATTGCTTCTTTCTCACTGATCAGTTCCTTGGTGACTTTTGAATTTGAACCCTTAGTTATAGACTTAAGTGTTTAAAGATTTTGGCTAGTATCTTCTTATTGAGCTTTATCTCTTAAGGCTAGTGGCGTATAATGCCACCATTCTGAGTTAAATGGCTTACCCCTGAAAGATCAATATTTGAGGCTAGTTGACTAGATTCCTTAATAATTAAGGTTTTACTCTCATAATTTTAGGGAACAACCTTGTTGTCTTTGTAGAGGAATGGAGACAGTAATTGAATGACCATCCTTGGTGCAGATGAGGTAGGAGCGGCCTGAGGATACGGTTGATTATCATACAAGATTAATGGCCTCCCCATGCCATAGGAGAGATTGTCCTTATCCCTTCTGTGGCATCGATAGATAAAAGTGCCTCTATGGTTTAAATAGTCAAAGTCTACTTCTCATCATCAAATTCAATGCTACCTTCTTTCAAATTCTTTAGACCACGGCATGAAACTTTTTACACATTTGAAGGGTATGACCATTTACTGTATGGAAATTGTAAAAGTTATCGACTTCTTTTTTTTTCTTTTTGACCCTATTAACTAATTTGGCTTTTCCCAAAATCTCTTAAATTGTGCTTATTGGCATTCTCAGTTCTTCTATATTTTTCACAAACTTATAATTTTGCATAGCAATGAACCTTTCTTGGTCAACGTTTGCACGAGTTTAAGATGAACTGGCTCTTTTGTCAAACCTCGACTGTCTTGTTGTTTTGACTTTTTCTTTCCTCTTGCCTCTACCTGATTCTCTTTTCAAAGCCTCATCCATCATCCCATAAAGTATGACTACACCCGTAAAGCTTTTAGGGGTTCTTTTCATCAGTTTTTCATAGTATGGTGACTCTAGTGTACCGGTGAACCTGACGATTATTTCTTTCTCTATCAATAGTGGTTGAATTTGAGCGGCCTTTTCCATCCACCTAGAGGTGTAATGCCTAAAGTTTTCATTTGGCTGCCTCTACAAACTCATAAAAGAAAGGCAAATCAGGGTGCCATCGTCATTTGCTTCCACCTCTTTGATGACATTAACGGATAGATAAGTTGGTTCATGACATTCCTCATAGAATTCTATCTTGAATCGGTCCATCATTGCTTAGACCATTTTCATAAGTGATGAACATTGCTGTAAATCGTGCTCTTGAGCATAATAGCAACAAGAGGACACCATGAATTCCCCTTTTGGGCTTACTATCCCAACCACCTTGAATGCTTGCCATTCTCTACCCTTTGGCATTTTGACCTCTCTAATATCTCTTTTAATCCAATCGCCTTTCCTATGAATCATGATATTTACCCTCGGTTCAGCGTGATTAGGGAGCAGGTTAGCCCCAACATTTGGTTCGGGCCCTGGCTCTATTTTGA